>JABUQX010127461.1:0-18510 GCA_015478945.1 Trachelipus rathkii | reverse complement strand
AGCGATACTATTACCGCTCATCCGCGTCCAATGTCCCTTGGAACGTAATACCCTCTTAAACGCTTTATTCCACCCACGTCCATATCCAATCAATCACCAGTCTCCGCCTTCCGTTCTTGAATCATTCTCAATAAGAACTCTTCATATGAAGTCATACACTAATTCTTCCAACTTTTTTACTGCTACCCATCTCACTCCTCGCTTACCTATAACCTCCCATCCACCAAATACCATATTCCTTCTTGCACCATCACAACCACAAACATTCACTATCACTCTTCCAATTAGTAATGTTAATTATACAGATTTTCAATGTGTTCTTTCCACACTCCTCTCACACCTACTTCATCAGTTACAGAAGCACCATCCCTATCCATAATCAATTTATTTAAGGCAGATTCCCCTTTTCTCATTCTTAACCGTTCAGCCGTTTCCTTCCAGAGACGCTTTTCCTATTCCGTTTGCTAAGTCCCAGTTTCATCACTCCTTTCCAAACTGTTCAATATTACCTCTTGTTTTCTCATACGTATACACCTTTTAGTATTCGTTTTTTCCTCCTTATATAATTCCAAGGATCTTTCTTTTTGAGACCTCATCATTGCTTTTAGCACATTCAACAAGAAACTTTCCATTTTCCTTTATTTTAGGTTTTTTCGGATACAGTTACCTTTCAAAACTTAAACTATTTTCACTTTTTTAACATTTCTTACTTACTACTTTTAGCACACTTCCACTTACTTCCTTTGCCACTACTACAACCAATTGTATCCTTCATTTTCCCCCAGATTTGTTCAGTATCACTTGTTCACATTCAACCGTTTCACTAGCGAGCGCTCTTACATCCTTATCCTATTACCTTGCTCACTAAACTTCTCACTCTTAATTTTACCTACTTCCCTACATCTAGCCACATTACTCTTCATCCAACCAAAACTAACTTCTTTACATAGAACAATATAAGTGATTCCATCATCCCATTTCCAAACACCTCAATCTTAAAACAATTCCAACAACATATCTTCAATGGGTCAATCTGCGCTATCCAAAATCAAATTCATACTTTTCACTTTCATACTATCTCTACCTACACATTAGTTATATCTAGGATAATAATTTTTATAATGATATATAGTAATATACTTACACACTATTTAAAACAGCAGTAAGCTCAGTCGTCTACACAGTTACCATACCATTCTCCATTTTTCTCCCGCCACCCCAAAACACCTGTTATACCATCCCTTTTTTGACTACCTATCCAACCCGAAACACTCAAAAACTATTCAATCAGAAGCTCCTACTCACCCCCCCATCCAGAACATCATTCAGATTATCCAAAAAAATCGTTCTACTCACTTCAACGTTTCCCTCAGAAAATGGACCATACGTCACAACCACAATACCTTGACCTTTTCAAAGCTTAAATTTAACCAATATAAGAATTCTAGGACTCACATTAATCCAAAGTCTACCATAGCTTTGTACCACACGTCACTCATCAAAATTGCAAACTCCATTCTCTTCCATCTCTCATTCATCTACAACAACCAGCAACCACACACATTTCACAATCACACCACTCAGTTTCAACGTTTCCTTTCATCTTTGCTTTCAGCCACAGCGAGCAAATCAAATTTGCCCTTTCTAAATACTCCTCACCTCTCTTCCTCTATACTTCATCTCTTATTCTTTCATCTGACATTCCATGTAACCCATACGATTCATACAATTTAGCCGAAATTTGGGATATATTATATAAATATTATATATACTATAGTATTATTATATTATATATTATATATAAGTATATATATATATATATATATATATTATATTTATTATTATATATATTATAATAATATATATATAATATAATTACATATATATATAGGTATTTTTATTCTTTAGTTATTTAAATTTACTAAAAACGATTAAAGCTAATGGTGTTAGTGTGATCATACATCATACATGTTAAATTATGACCTAAAGCAGTAACGCAGTAAAGCTTACAAGAGAAAAGGTCATGTAGTCTACAGTATTAAGAATAGGAAATTAAATATGCATATCAGATTATTGAGATAAATTAAATATCCGATCTATTCTAAACATTAAAAAATGCTGAGCATTTGTATTCTTACTTTTAAGTGGCTTGTTTTTAGAAATATTTACTTGAGAAATGTATATTAGTCTGCTCTCACATTCTTAAATAAATTTCTAATTTCAAAATAGAACATCTTTACTTTACACAGTTCGTTTTTCTAAGAAGGTTGAATATTTTAAAATTGTTTTAATAAAAGAATATCAGGACTAAAACTGAGTTTTATTCACTGACCTTGTCAAAACTGAAAAAAATTCCAACACACTGAAAGTTTATGCATTTCCCGTTATATATGAAATCATCATAGAAATAATTTCACTAGATATTATTGAAACCTAGAAAAATTTCACAGAGATTTATATTATTTAACACTTTGCGTTTCTCTTTAGTATGGATGAAGTGATCTTATCTTCTTACTTATTTTCAGACTTAAAAATTACCTAATAAAACAATTGTTCCCGATATATTCTGTATACTTTCAATGTTCGTAAATATAAGTTTTCAAAAAGATTAAGCCGTTCGTGAGATAAATTTCTGATGATGAAATCTAGCATGATTTAATTAATAAAATATAGTTTGTTTTTTTGAAGTAATTTTTGTAATACCCAAATCACATATTCTACAAGATTAATAATACATTTTCTAAAACTGCTGCCATAAATGAATTTTGTAACAAAAGAAAAAAAAAAAAAAAAAAGGTACGGAAAAAAAATTGGGAAAAAAAAAAAATGGAAAAAGGGAGAATCAGTAGGCTCGCCTTTACGCGCTCTGGAAAAATTACTAAGGAAAACATTTTGAAGGCAATTCTAGTATCGTGTCAATATTCTATTGGAAATGTTTTCTTAATCCACATATATACATATAATATATAATATATATATATATTATATATATTATTATTATATACGTATATAATATATTCATAATATATATATAATATATATATATTATTATATATATATATATATAATATAATATATATATATAATATTATAATATATATATATATATAATATATATATAATATATATATATATATTTATAGTCATATAAAAGTCCATGTCTAGCACATTTCGGAAAATATGTTGCTAAAGTGATTAAGATAATTCTCAGAAAATTGTTTGTAGAGTCGCAAAAATAACATTTTACTTTTTAGTATTAATCAGGTTCGAAAATTAAGCAATGATACTGATGTCCATTCTCAGGAAAATCGTGAACCCACTTAGTACATCCTTTTTATTTTTTTCCCTACATCAGTGTGCGTGTGATGCAGTCGAACGAAAGTTTCATAATATTTTCAATCCTTGTGCGTGTGCATATTTTCGTATATTTATGCGGAAATTGATCATCTTCGTACATGCTTGCCCTCAGTAATGATAGATAACATATATTTGATAGTCCTTATGTCAATCACGATGTAGGAAGTAAAACTGCCAGAAGTAAGATTAAACAGTTTTAAGTGTTTATTACAAATTTGCACGCACTCTTCCTCTTCGTGTGAAAGGGACATCGCCTGGTGATTTAACTGGAGGAAGCTTGTATCCAAGATTGAAAGAATTTGCAAAAAAAAAAAAAAAAAAATTAATTGCTTATCCCACAAAAACCGCGCGAAAGAGAATGAATTTGATGAAGGATGAACTGAGAAATTTGTTTAATATTGTGCATGGAAATATTTTGGATATGATACTCATAGAAAATAAAATATTTCTTTCATCTCAAAGGTAAAAGGGAGACCCGGTTGTATGCTAGAGATCGATTAGAAGTTGAGCATGCGAGAAAAGAGAACTGAAGAAAAATTACATAAGTTAGATGTACGCAGGAAAAGGTCACACGAAGAAATGGCACTTAATAGGTAAGGACTTTTTAGTTAACTTGATTATCAATATATTTTTTCACAATTAGTATATCTGTAGTTGTATAACGGCATAAAAGAAAAATTTATTTAAAAAACATAAAGGAAATTAAGAATGTCAATGTTCTTTATATCCAAGCTACTTCTTTTATTTGAAGATTTTTTTTTTGAAAAGAAATGTATAAGTTTTGTAGATTCCTACTATTTTGATTCTTCTTTTTTGCGCCTTGGTTTGGTTCGGTCGAGACGACTCAAGTTCAACGATTGCAGAAGTAATGTCAGACTCCACGGAGGAGGAGAATTTCCAAAGTAGATCTGGTATATCACACGATTCAGCTGAACAATCATCTTCCAGCTACAAGAAAGGAAGAATCTATTTCATTACAATTAAAATGTTATCTGCCTTAGACAAAGGAAAAATTACTGACCGTAATGCGAGAGAGAGAGTGAGAGAGAGAGAGAGAGAGAGAGAGAGAGAGAGAGAGAGAGAGAGAGAGAGAGAGAAGAGAGAGAGAGAGAGAGAGAAAAGAGAGAAGAGAGAGAGAAAGAGAGGAGCTATCTGCCCCTAAGACAAAAGGAAAAATACTTGACCCGTAAGCAATGCATTATTTTATAATGGCAACTGCTGAAGCTTTGAGTGTTAATACAAGTACGCTAGTTTTGAACAGGTCCTCACTTTATAGGTTGAGGAAAGAATTTAGAGAAAAAAAGTTTAAAGAAATTAATCAAAATTTTCATTTAGGGAATATTCCCTCCCTTGTGGTGCACTGGGACACTAAATTTCTTTCAGAGTTCAGAGAGCATCAAGCGTATGAAAGGTTAACAGTTTTAATAGTATCATTTGAATGGAAATCCCAGCTGATTAGTGTTCTGAAACTTGAAAATGCAAAAGGAAAAATTCAGGCTGAAATAGTTTTTGACGTTCTTCATGAATGGGGATTTACTAATAAAGTTAGGGCCTTATATTGTGATACCACCGCTTCTAGCACTGTCACTTGAAAGGGGCGTGCATTTTACTTGAGATTTATTGAAAAAAGATTTGATGTATTTAAGTGCCTTGGGGACCTGCGATTCTACCTGGATCTCCTCAGTGGTATTAAAACGATATCCTTTTATTCGTAATATCATTTTTGGGAATAAAAAAAAATTCAGTTGGGAAGGTCTAAGCTATTAGTGTGTGTGTGGAATGACTGCATTGTTTTTGTAAGTCAGAAATTGTTGAACAACGACTGATGAAATGATGTGTAAGAGGATGCATCTTCATTGTGGATAAACCAATTGTTTTTCTTCCACATATCTGAACATTTGTGTTTATGCCATCCCTTAGCGGTTTTAAAACCTCACAATAAAACTTGCCATTGACGTTTGACTAGTAGGTAAGAATTTCTTGAGGACAGTGAATGTTGAAAGTAATAGTCAGCATGGACTAGACAAGTTTTTTGGGGGGGTAGGGCGAATTTGGCAACTTTAACTTAGGTGACTGCCGCTTAGTCTGAGGATCATCACCGTAAATTCATTATTCATCATTTATGGTATTGGAGATGAATAATAAGAGTAATAGTAACAATAGTTTATAAGAAATTGTCAGTTTTGATCACATTTACTGGTGTTTCATAAATTTCTATAATCCAAATCCTTATTTTTTTCCTTTATTTTAGGACACAGATGAAAATGTAGCACTGGAAGCCTGTGAATTTTGGCTGTCTTTGGCTGAGCACCCAATTTGCAAAGAAGCATTGAGCCCACATCTTTCAAAATTAATTCCAATATTAGTTAGAGGGATGAAGTATTCAGAAATTGATATTATATTATTGAAAGTAAGGTGGTATTCTTAGTTATATTATACACAGAATTAGTGATATGTGTGATCTCCAGTTCTGGCTCATGCCATATACCACTAGTCTTCGGCTGGTGTCCTATATATTCAAAACGATACTAAAGTTTATTTTCTATGTAAGAACGGCAATGATATTTCTTGTTCTTCTTTCTAATCTCTTTCTGACATTTTGCTTGAAATGTCAATTCTGACTTTGTCTCTCCCTCTTTCCGTCCTCTACTACCTTCTGAGGATACAACTGCCCTTTTCCTTCAGCTAAGGCTGAATTTTTTTGCTCATACATTTGCCTCTAATTACACTTTAAATTATTAACTACTTAAAGCGCCTTTATGACTCACGAAATCAAAAAGACTATTTTAAAATCATTTAGAAAGCTTTGATAGATACAATGTTGATTAACTTTAGATTTCAATTTTGAAGACCCACGTAGACTAGAAAAAAAAACGCATTGGTAAGAAAAACATTTTTAAGCAGAGGGGACTGGGCTTTCCGTTTAGAATTTGCGACATAATTCATTTCTACTACTAATTCCTGATAGTGACAATGACACGGACCCACCTTACACTCTCAGGTCAATGGAGAAGAGAACAGCTGGGTGACGATGATAATATATATAGTATAGTATATATATAAGTAGTATATATATTATAGTTTTTAGTCATATAGATAGGAGTGATAGTATAGTTTAGTATTATAATCCCTCATATATGTAGTAATGTCTACCCTATTAGTTATTTATGATTGTGGAGGGCCGAGCTGCGGTTAATGAGAGAGCAGTGACGCCTTGAGGGGTTTAACCCGTATGTTGTTTGAGTCGCCTCTACTGTGGCCATGATTGGTCGGCGGTTGCTTTTCGTGGTTGATCTTTCTTGTTTTTTCTTTTGGTTGTCTGCGTGTAATTTTTTCCTATCGTATATTCTGCACGTTCTTAGTCCGTGCCGCGTTGGCCTTTGTCCGTTTCAGTTTTGGGCGTTTTCTTGCTTTCGTCATCTCTCTTTGGTTCCTACCAGTTAGGGCTTTTGTGGGGGTGTTGTTGTTTTTGTCCGTGTGCGCTGTGCTTGGAGTTGTCCTGCGGCCAGCTTGGTCGAGTTTTTGCGGGCCTTGCTCCGTTTTTTTTGGCTGTGCGGGCTGTGTGGCCTTGTCGATTCATTCTCGTTGCACACAAACTTCCACTTGGTCTGTGTGTGACCTGCTCTTTCACGCTTATTCCTCTTTTGACTTCTTTTGGTCTTGTTTTTACCCAATCGACACTCCGCTGCCTAGATTTGTGCTAGAACACCAGTTCTCAATCGCAACTTGCCGCCCTGCTCGCCTCACTGGTTTGGTCTGTTTTTGCGTCTGTTTGTTTTTCTTGGCTCGCTAGTCGCTTTCAGCCCTTTCATCGCCTAGGCCTCCTTTTTCAGTCGTGCACCTCGTGGCTCCGATTTCGTTGTTTTTGTTCTTCGCCGTTGTTAGACTTAAGGCCCATTTCAGATACTAAAATAAATTAGTTGCGAAAATAAACTCCTTCAACTCGTTCTGTTTCGCACCGTTACTTTTCCTTTATATCTTCTATGTGCCTTCCGTGTAATACATATTATTATTGTAATTTATTGTTAAAATCATATATCAGTTTATTTGTAAATTATTGTATGTTTTATATATTATATAATTTTATTATATATAATTATATAGTATATATTTATATTAAAGTGCTTGTATGGTGGTAAATAGTGGTTATATTTTAATGTAAATGATAGTTGATATATAGTATTATATGATATTATATTATATATAGGTATAGCTGTATATATGTAGTATATTAGTAATAGTTATATAGACGTAGTTATGTGTGGCTATTGAGTAGTGTATATAGTACTAGCAATACTTATGCTATTGTAATCTTTAAGTTAAAGAGGGATCGATCTAGCGTGTCGTAGATGCCGGGTGGATGGCCGTTGTTAGTTGTGTGTTATGGTTCGTCCGGTGTGGTCTATGTAGTCGGTGGGTGATATGGTTGTATCGGTTGAGGCGGTTGGTGTCGTGCGGAGGATGTTAGTGGCGTGGTGTGTTTGCCGCGGATAGGAGGGCGCATGTAGGAGTGGACGGGTGTCAGCGTGTATCTGAAGGGAGGATACTGTGAGAGTTGGGCAGAGGGCGTGAGCATGCGGTGGTCATGTTGATGGTAGGCATGGGTTGTGTGAGGGGGCTGGTGTGGGTCTGCTCGTACAACTGGTGCGGGATACATCTTGTGACTGTGTACGGGTTGATTCGTGGGGGTGTGGGTCGTAGCTGATGCCCTAAGTGGTGGTTTTGTGTGGACAGTAGCTCTTCCACTATGAAATGTAGGAAGGGGGGGGTGGGGTGTGCTTTTAGGGTTTCCTTTTTGAGTTTTGATTCATAGTTTTAACTCAACATGTTCTTACGATGCTTGACAGCCTACTCCCCATGGGGCCAGCGGGTGGTTATCTTGTATATCTATCTACTTATTCTTTTCTTTGGTCGGATGTTCGTGCGCGGGTTGGCTACTATAGTCTATGCTTGTGGCCTGGCGGGGGAGGGTTGCTGTTGTCGCTATCTATTATCTATGAATCTAACGGGGAGTATTGTCCGAGGTGGCGCATTGCCTCAGCTGCATCATCTGTGGCGATTGATGCACAATGGCTTGCTAATTGACGAACTAGGATCACCACTATATGGCGTCGGCTACTGCGACTGAGCTCCGACAGCGCGCTTCAACCTGAAGCAACCGGCAGGTAGATGTGTAAGTTATTAATGAAAATATTATAAAGTTCAATTATTATATTATATAGTCTTATGTAACTACTGTTTATTTTGTTGTTGTATCGTTAGTATTATCAGCTGTATGTCGAAAGATGCTTTAATGGTATATAGGCAGGCGTAGAATACTGCGTATATTTAAGTTCTACTATATAAGCATTGAGCCCCGATTCTACTGCACAAGGCAGCCAATTCTAATTATATATATATATATCTATTATCTATACTAATATAATTATTTTAAGCCACAAGTCATGAAGGTTCGCGCTTTGTCAAAAGCTAGCGGATAGACAGTCGGCTCCTGTAACTTTGATTTTAGGAGGATAAAAAGAACTGAAGTCAACGGTAAAACCATACAGTCATTCCAGTGTGCGAAAGGAGGGATTTCCATGAGTGTTGTCTTTTTACCATTACTCTTAGGAGCTCTTCTGCCGGAATGAAAGCGCGAATAGTTAAGAGACCTGACAATTAAAGGAGACAATTGTGCCTTGAGATAATTATAGGGACTTGTCTGCTTTATTCGTAACGCTGATTAATAATGAGATTGTGAGGGAAGTGTGGAAAGAACCTTAAAAAATCTGCATTAATCATGGCAGTAATCAGAAGAGGTGATAGGATAAATGTGTGTGGGGTTTGATGGGTGACAAGAAAGGAATAGTATGTTTTTGGGGTAGTGCAGGTATTGCAGGGAGTAATGGTATATTGAGAAGTGTTTGAAAGGATGGTAATGAGGTAATAGAGAAATTAGGGTGGATGATGCAAAGGAAGGGGGAAGTGAGTGAGAGTTGAGTGGTGAGGATGGTGGAAGGAAAAAGTAGTGCGTCATATAGCTTTTGCGGTGGTGATTTGTGATTTGAGTGTATTGTAATATTTAGATTGAATGTATATTTGTTGCCAAGAGATGCGTGGTGCTGAGGACTACCATTGGGGAGAGGCTTTAGGAGTGTGAGTGAAACAGTCTGTACATTGAAACCAAAGTTGAGTATCAATGAGGGATGGAAGAAATAAATTTTATTTGGTTTTTGGATTTTGAAAATGACGTATGATAGTGTAAAGGAAGATAATGAGGTGTGTGAAATGGTGTTGGGGTAGAGTTTCGGAATGATAACGTAGTAGAGAGTGACAGGTTGTAAGTAATAATGGTGTAAGTGATGGTATCTAATTATTTAATGAGAGGAGATGATTAATTTTATGTATGTCCGTTTCCAAGCGTTGTATTGAGTGCGAGTTAAGAAGTAGGTGAAGGAGTGGAGGAATGGGTTAGAATGAGAGAATGGAATGAGCTGAGGGTGCATACTATTATAGTGACCAGATGCATTTGGTCTGCTCGGAGAAAAAAAGTCCATTGAGAGACTTTAGAGATAGAGATTGGTAGTAGGGTTCGTGCTGGGAGTTGGTAATACAGGAGGGTGGGACCTGAAAGTAACCAGTATATGAAGTAAGGTAGGTTTGATGTGAGGATTGCCCCATGATGAAGTTTCTGTTAGACATGTGTGAGGTCAGATGAAGCAAAGTGTTATGAGTTAATATTCTGGCGGTTTATGTTGCGGATTGAGGAAGGAAGTGATGGCAGTTTAGTAGTAGGAAGTTGTGAAGATGGAGAGTGCTGGGTGACACGATGTAAAACGTTGTGTGTAATGTAAAAGGTAGTCGGGAGATTGAGGTCTTGCCATGAGGTTAGTTGTTCTTGTGTTATTGTATAGTAGCGAGACTATGGTCTGGAATAAAAGTATAGATCTAAATTTCCATATGTTCAAATGGACATCTTAGGGGCGTGTAAGGTGTGAAATTAATAAAATGAGGAGTAAACATATAGAGAGTTGGTGGTAGTGAGAAAGGGGTAAACAGAGATAATGGAAAGTAGTTGATGATGGTGGATGATGTTGGAAGGATGAAATGATACATCTCTGGTTGGTTATGCGGATGTGTAAGTGGGTGAGTGTCGTTTGGGAACAGAGATGAAGAAATACAAGTGGGATTTGAGTCTTAAGGAATGTCGCAAGAGAGGAATGTGAGTTTTGGCAGAGGCGAGAAGAAAGGTGCATGATAGGAGAGAATGGCGGGTGTGTAAGGGGTATGGTAGCTTTGGCCCTGGGCCAGGGATGAACCTACACTTGACATATAGCATAGTGTGGATCACGTCGCGGTCCATGAGCCCTAGGGTGGATTTATCTGATGTCGACGAGTTCTTACTAATTATGGTACAGAGGGGGCGTAAGACACTGGGCTTTCTTTTCGACATTTGTCATGTTTCCTACTGCTTTTCTTTTTTCCGATGCATTGTAGCGCACCTTACTCCATATCTTGGGAAAAAAAAATAATTTTTAATCTTAGATTATATATCTATAATATTTTATATTAAACCGAATCTTAATATATATATATATATTATATATATATATATATTATTATATATATTATATATATATATATATATAGTATATATATATAGATGGAGTTTTATATATATATATATTATATATCATATATAGTCTTTTTCTATTCTTTCTCATCCTCTATTTTCCCAAGAATGCGGAGTACGACATGGAAAAGAAAGCAGTAGAGAACATGACCTAAGTTCGAAAGAAGCCGCAGCCTTACTGGCCCCTCAGTTCCGATGTAATTAGTGAGGAACTGCATCGCAGTCAGAAAATCCACCCTAAAGCCTCATGGACAGCGAAAGGACCCCACCGTGTTATCTCGTCAATTAAAGGGGTGTGCGATTCTTGTCGCCCAGGTGAGCCACGAACCTATACCTCACAATTCTCCCGCACATTACACTCGTGTTTTCCACCTTCTGTCTCGCCTCTACCACACCTCCATTTACTTCCTTCAGGACAGTTCCGTTTCTGACTCAATCCTTTTTCTTCGATCTCCAGCCGGTTTAGTTTTCAACACACTCGCCACTATACATCCGCTTAAAAACGACTCTCAATCATCTTTCTAAACGACCAAACCGCCTTAATGCACTCTCATATGTCTCTCATTTAAACTTGTGTTCTTAATTGAGATATCTTTGTAAATTTGTTCATTGATAATTTATAAATTCTGCTCAAAACTATAATACTCGAAATTTCATCTGCCTGATTAGATTAAACTTTTATTACGGAGTTTTATTAGTTTTTTACTGGCGCCTTTACCCGAGTTTAAGACCTGACACTCAAGACTTAGTCCCTTACATTCACCACGATTTAATTGCACAGCACCTCCTGCATTCAACTTCTAATACATCTGTCATAGTCCGTTCCCTCTCATCCAACATATACATAAATATTTAAAAGACACTTGTTCAGCTGCTCACCTTATCTATGCCTGAGGACTGTCCTTACAACCATAACCTTACCTTATCTATTTACTTTCAAGCCCTCCTTTTACCACCCTGCCAAATCTCTCTACACTCTCAAACTCTCTTCAGTTCGCCACACGAACAAATAGGTCGGATATATATAAGGCACCCTCCACTTTTTTCCATTCTCTTACATTCTAACACCATTTCCTGCCATTCCAACCTCGAATTTTATAACCCCATCCTATACAAATTGAATAACAAGGAGCATCTACACCTGTCTTACCGCTTAACTAAACCCATCAATGTGACACCATTTTTCTTACAACCGCTCAAGTTATGCATCCTACTTTTGATTCCATTCAGAGTACACACACATATATACTACTTATTATCTATATCCGTTGGCACCTCTCCTAAATAAATTTATTCTTTACTTATATTTCCCATATTGTACTTAAGATCACATCTCTAACCCTAAACGCGAGTTGGTCTCACCAATCAGTCCTCAGTCAGACGCATCTTTCGACAAAAGTACAGCATTACTCTTCCTAACATCAATAACTTATTCCCTATTAATTCTCATGCTCCGTCTTTTCTACGCCTTCCCGCATTACGTTCTCTCCCTTCTCTTCACTACGCACTTACCATTCTTTCTCAATCTCCGGTATTTGGGCAACGGCTCAACCCACTACACCATTCAACACCCAGCATTACGGTTAATAATTGTGAGATTCCGAAGTGTTGTCAACAGTCCCCTCACGCGCATCATTTACACTCACCTTTATATAGTCTATAGTTATATAATGTTATATAGGATATATATATTATAATTTATATATATAGTTTTAATATAATATGCCGATAAGAGTGTACGTATATACTATCATGCCAGTAGCGAAATATTTACCCGCGTAACCTCCGCCGCGTACGCCCGCAGGCGCCAATTAATTCCTAGGCGAATATGAAATGATATATATATATATATATTATATATATATAATATATATATTATATATATATATATATATATATATATATGATATCGTATATATATAATATATAATATTATATTTATATATATATATATGTATATCGGTATCTTTTTATTACTTAATGATCAGTGTGTGCGGGTGAGTGTAAGTGTTCTATGGGTGAACGTAAGCGTCTTTGTATGTGCGTATGTGTGAATAAGAGATATAGTGGATGTGTGTCTATGTGTAAGTGTAAGTGCCTATGGAAGTGTAACTGCCTTATAAGCCTTCATCAATCAATATATGGTTGGTAATCAAAGATGACGACCAACAAAGATGGTATCAAAGATGAACCAACTAAGCTGAAGGTACAAAGCTTAAGAATTATAAAGTTGAGGTACAAAGCGTGAGGCATCACAAAGCTGAGGTATCAAAGTTTAGGCATTAAAACTGAGGCATCAAAGTTGGCAATCAAAACTGAGACATCAAAGTTGATGCATCAAAAGCTGAGGCATCAAAGTTGATGGATCAAAATATCGAGTGGGTGGTGGTGCGTATTGTAAGTGTGTATGTGTGTGTGTGTGTGTGGTGTGTGGTGTGTGGTGACTCTGTGTGTGTGTGGTGTGTGCGTGTGTGTTTGTGTATGTTATGTTTGTGTAGGTATAACTGTGTAGGTGAGTGTGTGAAGGTACAAAACGCATGTGGAAAGTTACATAATAGAAAAATAAAAATAAAATGTTTCTTATATTATGAGGACACGACTATATGGTGATTAAAGGTGCAAGTGTTTTGGCGTGTGAAGTGTGGTGTAGATGTGTGTCGTGTATGAAGTGCGTTGTGTTTGTGTTGTGTGTTCTAAATAAATAATTAACAAAATGCAAGAAGTTAATAACGCTAATTAATAAAAAAGATTAAAAATAAAATGTTTAGATAAATTATAACGTTATAGAGGTGTGAATAGAGTGTGCGTCGTCTGATGTCGTTTATGCTGTGTGAGGGTGTGGGGCTGTGCTGTGCTTGCTGGGGTTGTCCGTGAGTTGTGTGTAGTGTGTGTGTTGGTGTATGGTGTAGTGTGTTGTAAGGTCTTGGGCGATGCTATGATGATCGCTGTAATCTAATAATAATATCGCAATCGCCGGGGAATCTTGCGCGCCTGTGCCGGGCGCAACGCGGCGGAGGTTGAACGAGGGAATGATTATTGAGCGCCTGCGGGCGTCACGCGCGGGCGGGAACGCGGAAATATTTCGCCTGCGGGCGCACGTGCGGGCGGGGACGCGCGGGACGCACCAGGGTGCGGGGTTGGCTGCCTTGGCGGGTGGGGCTCAATGCTGATCCCTGGTGGTTAGTTTATGACTAGTGAATTAATTATTATCTATTCTAGTGAAATTAATAATTATCCCTCAATGTAATTTTTTTAAAAATATGAGATATACACCTTAGTAAAAATAAAACACTTTAATACGAATCAGATAACTTGTGCACCTCTTACAGCTTAAAAGACTATGATTTTAAAAATGAGTTTGGGTACGACGAAAGAATAATAAACACAAACCACCTGCTCATATACACATGCTTGGTAAGAATCAAAGTTAATTTTGTCAAATCCAGCACGAATTAAATTAATAGTCTCGATCCACCATCACATTACGAGGCCTCATATAGAGACTCACCCAGGACTACCCGTTGGGCCCCGACAAATTCAACCAGTAAGGAAACATATCCTTTTTTAACCCTGCTAAAGATTTACCCGCATCCCAACATGTTTCTCAGTTTGCAACCTATAAAATTTCACTAAAACAACTAACTAAGTCCAAAATTTATTTCTTTCTGTCTATACGGGAATTACCTTTTGACTCTGGCTATTTCTTCAGGTATAAAAGTGAGCCCGTCTACAAAACACGTGCTTATCCTAAATTTTTAAGCCAATATATCTTAGGCCTTACGTAGTCGGTACTTCTGCATGGGACCCCAATTTACAGAAAAAGGTCCATTTGACAATTATTTTGACCTGGAATTAGGCTTACAATCTGCCACCGGGTATACATACAAACGGATCTGATCTATAAATTTAGAACCCTACAAAGCTATTCTACATCACATATATTACAGAGAGAGGCGTTTCAGTTATCGTGTAGTAACCCAGTGCGGGTTTGTTCTAGTGTTTCTCTCCGCTCGATGGATTGTCAATTTCTCCGTATTTCATCTAGATAATAATACCTAATCCAAGACTTGATTGTGAACCCGAATTATTTAAAGAACTTTGAAATATTTTTGTCAACCATCGAGATACGATAGATATAAATAATTTAGAAGGGAAGAATACAAGAGTTGTTTCACATAAAAAACTTACGAATGCATCTCGTTAAAATAAAATTACAAATGTTCATTTTACTGTTAGAGAGAAAGACACTTATTTGTGTTAATTTATACTATCGTCCGTTATTACATGGCTAAAGATGATGTAAAAGCAGTAAGTCAATAGAACAAAACGTGGCCTAGCTTATAGCTTGATGAAGAGGGGTGCTAGGGGCTGGCTTACTGATTTACTGAAAATTGAATTTATAAGGTACGTAAAATATATGTTTTTAATAAAATTTCATAAAATTTTAGTAAAAGTTATTTTAAAACTTGATAGTTATAAAATTTATAAACAAAAAGTATTAACAGTTAATAATAAATTCTTTGTTCAAAGATAAATTGATTGATTTAAATGTTTTGTGTTTTAAGAAACTTTGAAAGAATTTTAGTTAATATTTGATATTAGTAGTAATGTAAGTGTTTAATTAAAACATAATCCATGTTTTAAATAATTATACGTTATATGTGGTAGTGAGGACGCATTAGGGTGTTGTGTGTTGTGTGTTGTGTGTGTGTGTTGTGTGTGTAAAATCTGTGTGCTAGTGTAAGTAAATCTGTGTGTGTAAGTAAATCTGTGTGTGAGTGTAAGTAAATCTGTGTGAGTGTAAGTAAATCTGTGTGAGTGTAAGTAAACTCTGTGTGTGAGTGTAAGTGTATTAGATGCTAAGTGTTCTATGGAGAATGTGTGTATAAGTATCAGTGAATGTGTGTATAAGTAGTCCATAGTGAATGTGTGTATAAGTGTAGGAGTGTTGTGTGGTGTGACAGCATGTGTATAAGTGTAAAGTGTTAAGTGTTTCTGGGTAAATGTAAGTGTCATATGACTTGTGTGTATAAAGTTGTCATAGTGGAATGTGTGTAAAGTGTAAGTGTGGTGTGTGTGTGGTGTGTGTGTGTGGTGTGTGTGTGTGTGTGTGTATGTGGGTGCTAAATAATCGAATAACCATAGGCTGATATAGGTAATAACACTAAGTATATATAAAATAATAAATAAGTATAAATATAAAATAATAAAAATATAATCAATATAAAATAATAAATTAAAATAAATAAAAAAGTATTAAAAACAAAATAAAAAACATATGTTAATAAATAGTATTGCAGTTAAAGCAGAAAAGCAGAAAGTTAAAACAGTAAAGCAGAAGTTAAAGCAGTAAAGCAGAAGTTAAAAGCCAGTAAAAACAGTGAGTTTAAAGCAGTAAAGCAGAGATTTAAAGCAGTAAAGCAGTAAACAAGAAGCATACTAATCCCCTCTGGGTGTTAGGTAACACCTCTATTTGATTTACTGATCTATTGATTTAAGTATGTAGATGTTGTAATGAATATGTGGAGTTAAAGCAAGTAAACATATGAGAGTTGTAAAGCAGTATAAACATGAGGTTAAAGCAGTAAACATGATTAAAGCAGTAAAGCAGTAAAACAAAACATTACTAATCCCCTTAGGTGTTAGGTAACACTCTATTGATTTACTGAAGTTTACTGCTTTAAGGTATGGTATGTAATGTTAATAATTCCAAAACAACTGTAAAACATAATGTAAGTTAAACAGTAAAACATGAGTTAAAGAGTAAAACATGAGTTTAAAGCAGTAAAGCAGTAAACAAAAGCATACTTATCCCCCTAGGTGTTAGAGGAGCTGGTGATTGGATTTACTGATTTACTGCTTTAAGGTATGTAATGTTAATAAATATGTGCGTTGAAAGCAGTAAAACATATAAGTGAAACAAGTAAAACATAGTTTAATCAGGAATACATGAAGTTAAAGCAGTAAAAGCAAGTAAAAACAACGCATACTAATCCCTCTTGGTGTTAGGTTTGGGGAGGAAAAAAAAAAAAAAAAACAAAGATACCTCCTGCCATGATTTACTGCTTTAGGTATGTAATGTTAATGTTTTTAATAAAATTCGTACAGTTTAGTAAATAAAATGTTTATATATCAGGCACTCGGTTTTTTTTCTTCTTACATATCAATTTTTTTAAAAAATTTATAAATTAAAAAAGGATAGAAGTAAAAAGTATGATAAGTATAAAATACATGTTAATATAAATTATATGTGTTAAAATAAAAAGGTATGTAATGAGTTACAGTTTTTAGATTCGCGAAGAATTTTTTTATATAAAATAATGTTTAGTATGAAATAAAAATGAATGACCAACAAATGTGAGCTTCGGTGTGGTGAGTGTAAGTGAAGTGTAGCCTGTGGCGTGTGAGTGCTAAGTTGTAATATGGGCTAGTGTAAGTGTCTATGGCGAGTGTAGTGGGCTTATAAGTGTTATAAAAATACTAACTGCATCAGTAGGCATTTGCAGTTGTAATGTAAGCCATATTCGTTTCCTGTATAGCTTATTCCTATGGGTGACACCCATATTAGGGCTATTCGGGGCTCAGGGAAGGCTAGAAAAGGCTTGAAAAAAAGTGGCACTCAGTTGGCACTAATCTGGCATCTCTGTAGATTTCACTACACTTTGTGCACTCATCATGGCACTCGACTTGGCACTGAATTGGCACTCATTGGCACTCATTGGCACTCACTGGCCGCTCAACTCTGGCACTCATATAATACTTCATAGACAGTTGGCTAATGTAGACATTGCTAGATACTTCTTACGGTGGATGGGAACCATCAAAGCCCAAAAATTACCGTGTTCAAAAATTGACCCATGGTATATGGCAAGGTCAAGGCGAAATACATGGTCAAACAAGGGTTAAGATCGTCAAAAAAAGGGCTAAGTGCGCCTAAGAGGAAAGGACAAAAAATTTACCTGGTGGGTCAAAAATTGACCCGCATGGACGACCAAGGTTGGCAGTGGTGTTTGTACGAGTGAGGTATTAGTTGTAAATGTAAAGTGTACGTATGGGTAAATGTAAAGATGTCATAAGTGAATGTGTGTATATAGTGTCATAGTGAATGTGTGTATAAGGTGTGTGTGTGTGTGTTGTGTGTGGTGTGGTGGTGTGTGGGTGTGTGTGTGTGGTGATGTGTGGTAGTGTTCACGTTAGGATAGATCCATACATGCGTACAATTTAGGAACGAAATATGTGACGGGTGGGACACGAGTGGGCAAAAAAATTGGCGTGGGCAAGAAATGACCCATGGGTATATGCAAAGGTAAAGCCCGAAATATCATGGTCAAACAAGGTAAAAGACATCAAATTAGGTGTAGGTTGAAGGTTGGTCTACGGTGAGCCTGGCTGGGGCAAGGTGTAGTGTAGCGGTAAGTGTACAGGCTGGGTGGAATCGTAGGTGTAGGTTTAGGCTAGTGAAAGGATGGGTGGGGCTAGGTGTCAGGTGTAGGTCTAGTGAAGCTAGGTGTAGGCCTGGTGGTAGGCTATGTGTAGGCTGA
>JABUQX010127459.1:30000-31373 GCA_015478945.1 Trachelipus rathkii | reverse complement strand
CAGTATGCTTCGTTTCGGTTATAATTTGGGTGTTTAACCGTTTCGCATTTATCATTAAACACTTTCGCGTTTTTCGTGCCACTTCACTGCGAGGAAGATCAGTTACACAATCGATGCCAAGTACCACTTTATATATATATATATATATATATATATATATATATATATATATATATATATATATATATATATATATATATATATATATATATATATATATATATATATATATATATATTTATATATATATATAAAAAATAGCATATATATATATATATATGCATAACAACATATATATATATATGAAAGATGACAAATGAAGGTATAATTATATAATTATTAATAAAAATATTTAAAAAAATGTTGCTATTCATTTCATCTCATTAACTAGAATTTAGCCGATAGTGATTAGAAGTTTATGAATGTCCTCTAAAAGAAAATAATTTTTCATTTTCGCTGCTCTTATATATATATATATATATAATAGTATATATATATATATATATATATATATATATATTAATATATGTCTCTAGAGCTATATATATATATATATATATATATATAATATATATATATATATATATATATATATATAATAATAATATATATATATATATCTATATATATATATATATTATATATATATATATATATATATATATATATATATATATATATATATATATATATATATATTTTTATAATATATATATATATAATATTTATATATATATATATTATAAACTGTTTTGCATTCAAAAAGTGTTTGGATTCAAAGGAGGCCCTCAGAGCCGTGCGATGTATCCATATTTGCTCTCTCTCTCTCTCTCTCTCTCTCTCTCTCTCTCTCTCTCTCTCTCTCTCTCTCTCTCTCTCTCTTTCCTTCCTCACTCAGTTTAACCAGATTTACGGCTTACCCTAAGTACCCTCATCTGAAATGGTGGTAGGTGCTCGTCACACTGGAGTTATCTACATCTGGAATATGTATTTAACTACTATATACGGGTACATAAAAGCGATTCATTTGGGATATTTATCTCCACGAGTTCGCTATGCAACTTTATCATACAAGTTTTGCATACAAACTTTGAACATAATTTTTTTTTGTTCCTTACTTGTTTTAATTTGTATATTGGTTTCATCTTTATTTATAACTGATTTCTTGCCACCGAAACTTGGTATCGAGCAATAAATCAGTTTTTTTTTCTGATCGTAGACCGAAGCAGTCTTTTTTTTTATCCTTTAAGTGAATAAATAAATTGTTCCCTTAATATAACAAATTTGACTTTAGTATTTTTGAGGAAAATATCATGGTCTCTGATTCGGTTTCGACATTTTAAAGTTTTAACCATGTCTTTATTTTAAAATCT
>JABUQX010127459.1:25000-27500 GCA_015478945.1 Trachelipus rathkii | reverse complement strand
AAGGAGAAAACCACTTGGAAAATTTTGGAATTGCAGTTACTGACGCGGAGGACAACGTATTGCAGAACAATTTAAAAGAAGAATACTTGGAGGACGCGTCATTAGCATGTCAAGCAATATTCAAGCGGAAGCGAGAAGAAGAAAAGCAAGACCATCAAATTATTAAAGAGTTTACCCAATCAGCACAGTCTGTTGTGACGTCACCACCCCGAGACGAACATTCGGTTTACGGCGAACATATAGGGAACGAGATAAGGAAAATGAACTATCACGCCCAGTGCACTGTCAAACACATGATTAATGATATTATTTTTGATGCACAGATGGGAATGTATGATAATCCGCAGCAGCAGACATGAACATGATAAGGTCAATTACCTTTACCCCTTATATCGTTTAGATAATTTTTTTTATTATTATTTTTGTACAACGTAATATCGCATTGCTTGATATTTGATAACGATATGCTGTCAAAGAGCAATCACGGTAATATGTAAATTAAAAGTTATAAATATACCCTCTTTGTCTGAGGATTCAATCATAATATAGAGTTTGTTCGTTTGGTACACAATTATTGGATATGATTTGTGAGAAGACCAACTTATTAGTTTTTTATTAAATTATTATTATTATGATTATTATTATTATTATTATTATTATTATTATTATTATTATTATTATTATTATTATTATTATTATTATTGTGACAGAAGTCTCGTTGGAACAAAGCAGGGCTTAAGAGACTGGAGTAGATAGATTGTGTGTCTAATCTTTTGGCATTGGAGGGTCACATGAAGAATTTTGCAACAATGTTACGGACGATAAACTTCATTTCCATCCTTTTATCATTTCCAGTAATCATGAGAATTAATATGATTTCGTTAAATGAAATTAAATTTTCCCACTTTGAGTCTAAAAAAGAAATTTTAAATTTCGAAACCTATCATTCTTGAATTATTATTTAGAAAATCTTTAAAATTGGAATTTTCTACCAGTTTCTTCTGTCTTCAGTCATAACAATCAAAATTCGCGTCTTTCCAAGCCCATAATCTATTTTTTGTTTAGCCAAGAGGAGCTACACGAGGGCCGATGGTGAGATGGCTGGCGATTTCTAGAATACCCTTTTGATAGATCAGAGATTCTTAATATTTTTGGGCCATGACCCAAGTTCAATAAGATGATCTACTAGGTGACCCATGGGTCTGTTTGAAATTTAAAATGTTAATGCAATAATATGAATAAATGTAGTAATTATTCATTATTACACAGAGGGCAACAAATACTCTTCAATCTGTAAACATTTTCATGTTTTACAAATGTTTGACACCAAGATCGTGTAATTTTTAAAATTTAAAAAAAAAAATAAATTTATAAGGCACCTCTACCCATCTTGAAAATCTCAGAGAACTAAGGTTAAGAATCCTTGTGATTGATAGACTGACATCTCGGGCAATGGTGAATAGTTGTGTTTCACCGTCTCGGTTTTATCTAAACAGAATTATTTTCTGAAATTATTATTATTAATATTATTATTATTATATTATTATTATTTTATTATTATATTTTATATTAGATAATAAATAAAAATATAATATATATATATATATATATATATATATATATATATATATATATATATTATTATTACTATATATATATATATATATAATATATATTATATATATATATATATAAAATATAATATATATATATATATATATATATATAATATATATATATATATATAATAATATATATATATATATATATATATATAATATATATAAATATTTGGGCATTTATCCTCTCTCTCTCTCTCTCTCTCTCTCTCTCCTCTCTGATTTTCTTTCCCGATCTCTGTATAGTAGTATATATTGTTGACGACCACCGTTCATCCTTTAAATCTATTAATGGTGAGTGTTCCTCAGGGCGGTTCTGTTCTGTCTTCTTTAATCTACTTTTAATTAATGATTGGCGCTTTCTAATTGTCACTTCATCTCTTTATCCCACCCCTTAACTTTGATTGAATGCACCCCTCATTGCTCTTTAATTTCCGAAAAGGCATCTCGAAACAATTGATCCTATAGGATGGGGACCCTTGCGGTTCCTGACCCCTGCTTACGTTCTTGCTATTTAATAAGAATGAGTCAAAATGGATATATATGTGATATGGTGAGTGAAGTGAATATAGAGGGAAAAAGGGGAAAAGAAAAAAAGATACAAGTTAACTTTGTCTTTTAATCTTAATTATAGAGCTTTTGGAACATTTTCGCATCATTTCCTATTTGTCGTCCGTTTGCATTACATATGATATGCAAATGATATATATCGCATATCTGGGGATGCGTTTCGGGGACTACAGCTCTCCTTAGACGGTAAATAGCCTATCTCCACCTTAACAATTTCTATCATGTCGCGTGACCCCAGGTCTTTTCCCAAGGCCGTTCGAACTGTTTCCTTAACTTATATTTCTCTGTTCATAACAAACACTGCTCTTCTG
>JABUQX010127459.1:15000-17500 GCA_015478945.1 Trachelipus rathkii | reverse complement strand
ATTTATTATAGCACTTTGTTTAAGTATACTTTGTGTGATCACATCCATAACTATGAATTTGTAAAAATACAGAATTAATTGCTTGCTCCCTCAGATGTTTTATCTATATGAAAATTGTCTATGGTATTATAAAGGTGATTCTAGTGTTGGACTTTGAAATATCCCATATTTTTGGGAGCTCCCTTCTTTGTTTCCTCTTTCGATTTTTTTACTCATGTCTACCTATCTTTCAAGTCTTTTCATATCGGTTATTGTTGTTGATGGAAAGACTTCTTCATTCCCTCTCAATAGTAATGTTCCTCAAGATTATGTCTTATTACCACCCTTTTAATACTTCTCATGAAAAATTGTGTCAACTGTTCTTCAAACCTGTACTGATAACTCGACACTATATTCTACTACTTCCTTCAAATCTTTTACCTTTATTCATCAATATAGTTGTTTTCCTATCTAATTCTTACTGATATAGAAAGGACTTCTAGATAGAGTCACCATAATTTTAATTTTACTAAAACTCAACTTTTAATTTTCCAGCTCAAAAACACCTTCAAACTCTCCTTTCTATTTTGGTGTTTCTACTACAAAGAGACTCGATCACGCATAAACAAAAAATTGTCTTATAAACTTCTTATAACAATGGTTTCTAGAGTGACTTCAACGAAACTGGGAAATATATTTAGACTGCAAGATTTTATTCCTTCATCAGCACTGCTATTTCAATCATTCAAGCGTTTCCTATTTCCTTGTTTAAAGTATTGTTTCCACTTCCAGGGAGAGGAGGTCCATCTGTTTCTTTTCTGGATAAGGTATAATCTTAGACTAAAGGACTATAAACTGTTCTTTACTTGCTGAATTCTCTAACTTTTCAACAAGATCTTCGCCCCTTCTCTTTTTTGTGTTACAACAATGGTAGATCTTCGAGTGAGCAGACCACTTGTAGTTCACCTCCTATGAGATTCCCTTGCAGCACAAAGGGTGAAGCATCTTTACACGAGTTTTGTAAGTTGGAGACTGGAAACTTCAGGTTCCTCATTATGGTACCATTTCTTTCCAGCCACCTCAAACATAAAGAATTCTTATCTATCTTCTGAAAATTTCTACCTAATTTAATCCCTTTCAAGTCAAAGGCTGGTTTGAGCTCACTTCAAAGATTTGCGCTAGGCGTGACCTTGTGCGAATCACTTCTTTTTGCTTCATGAGCACACAATGAATAAGGCTTTGCATATGAGTGGTCGAATCAGCTTAAAATAAGTTTTAAGAGTAACAACAAATTTTGATTAATTTGTTGAACAAGTTAGGCAAATATTTATTTAGCTTTATATTTTATTTAAATTATTTTATGTAAGCTATACAACATGCACATAGTTAAAATTTCCATTTAAGAGATAAATGCATATATGAATCATTATCATTATCACTATCATTATCATAATCCTTACTATTATCATTGTCGTTTTTTATTTTTAATTATTATTACTGTATTATTGTTATTATTGATATTATTTTTAAAATTGCTATTATTATTGTTGTTGTTATTTTTGTCGCTAATTTTTTTATTATTATTTTTTTTATTATTTTTGTTGCTGTTGTCATTATTTTTGCTGTTGTTGTTGTTGTTGTTGTTGTTGTTGTTGTTGTTGTTGTTGTTGTTGTTGTTGTTGTTGTTGTTGTTGTTGTTGTTGTTGTTGTTGTTGTTGTTGTTGTTATTATTAATATTATTATTATTATTATTATTATTATTATTATTATTATTATTATTATTATTATTATTATTATTATTATTATTATTATTATTATTATATTATTATTATTATTATTATTATTATTATTATTATTATTATTATTATTATTATTATTATTATTATTTTTGTTATTAGTATTATTTTGGTTTCTTCTTTTCATTTTGATTTAAATATTTGTTGATTTAAAATATATTTAGCATTATTATGTATTTAAGGAATCCATTAAAATCATACCTGTGCATTGAATTCAATAACCCTTTTTAATATTTATATATATATATATATATATATATATATATATATATATATATATATATATATATGTATTAATATATATTTATTTTTAATATTTTTTGAGCCCATTATTATTATTATTATTATATATATTATTATTATATAACATATATATTATTATTATATAAATTATATTGTTATTATTATTATTATTATAAATTATTATGTATTTTCATATATTATTATTATTATTATTACATATTATATACATATTATTATTATTACGTATATATATTGTTGTTATATATTACATACTGGTTATTATTATTATTACATATTATTATTATTAATATATATGATTTATTATTATTATATATAAATTATATATATATATATATATATTATATATATATATATATATATATTATTACATATATATATATATATATTATTACATATATATATTAATATATATTATTATACATATGCTAGCTACATATATATATATATATATATATATATTA
>JABUQX010127459.1:0-5000 GCA_015478945.1 Trachelipus rathkii | reverse complement strand
CTCCGAGTTTGAAGTGAAGATGCAGGGCTGTTGCCAAAAGCAAATCAAAATCATCAAAAAGACTGCTGAACCTCGGTTCAAAGCCCTTTTCTTTCCCTCTTTGTTTGCCTTTGGTTGCTTTAGCAAGTAGTTGACTAAGTTTTTGGCATAGTTAAATTTTTCCACCTCTTGTTGCATTTCCCCGATCTTGTCCTTGAGGAGTAAGAAATTAGGCAATAGGACTCCCGCGTACGCATTCTTCTCTTCCTGTAACATATCAAGCCTAACAGCAATAGGAGCCATTATTTCGATGTACTCCGCAATTACCTCCTTATCACTTTTATTAAGTACTGGAAGACAAGGCTTTTGCTCCATACAAATGTTGTTGATATGTGTCATGCGACCATCAAGGTTCTTAAGCAGATCTTTTATAGAATCGTATATGGAGTTCCAGCGAGTAACACTTGGTGTTTTAAGCTTTGTTCCCAACTCCTTCTTAATTCTCGCAGCAGTTGTAGTTTCCCTGTTTTGGGCATTCCACAGTTCCTGTGGTTAGTGTCTTATTAAATCGATCCTTGACACTAGAGGACCAGCGAGGAACATTTGAAACATCCTTAGTAGCCAAGATGTTTAATGTGTAGGAAATGCAACGGCGATGTTTAATTAGGCTAAGTGCATCATGTTCTTCAAGCAGATTTTCTAGCTGGAGAGGTTTTGTCTGCAGAACCTCTGTGTCACTAATTTGCTCCATCTCTTCACGCTTAACCACTATCTCTGCAATCGGTGCCTGTTCTTCTTCCTCTTCGTCACCCGTTTCTGCATGAGCATCCATCCGAAAGGCTGCACAGAAATTAGCACCGTTATCTGTTGTAATGCAGACAACCTGAATATAATTTTTTTTAATTTAGTTGTTTCCTTATTAATTTGGTTATATTTTTTTTCAGCATTACGTTATTATTTCATATTGATTTTTACTGATCTTATGCTCAATGCCAAATTGTTGAATATCCGTAATATTGTTGGCTAGGACTGTGCTGGTCTGAGAAACAGATAACTCTCTACAGGCAAAGAGAGCCTTCTCTCTCTCTCTCTCTCTCTCTCTCTCTCTCTCTCTCTCTCTCTCTCTCTCTCTTCTCTTCTCTCTCTCTCTCTCTCTCTTCAATATACAAAAAACTCCAGTGAACCGTCATCCCCAGAAAACTCCTGTTTGTTGTTCCCAGTCCAGCTGTCTGCGGTTGTGGCCGCATAACTGACCTTACTGATAATGTTGGTTAAATCAGCCTTCCCTATTATGCATATGACATCAAGATCCCTCGTCACTTTTCTTCTGGAGGGGAGGTGGAAATCAGAGTTCAGGTAGGACAGAAATTCGACAAAGAACTCAGACTCCACAATGTTAATAGGCCTATGTCATGTAGCAGAAATCTAGAAACAAAAATATTTGATGAGAAATGATATTAATGACAAATGAAACTTGGTATTTCAAATTCAAAATTTTTTGTATGGACTGTATTCTGTTAGTTTTTTAACCTGTTAGTTGTGACACAACTTATAGTTAACCTGTACTTAAAATAAAACACTTACTTATAAAGCAACTCAAGAGCTCTCTTCTATTTAAATATTTTCGACATAGACTGGAGAATGATGGTCTGATGTTTTTTGCTGGGTGTCTCACTGTCTGTTGAGCAGCTCCGGTCCCGCTTTGACCCTCCTTCAATTGCAGTACACAGCTCCTTGTGCAAAGAAGGATGTTTCTAAAGAAAGTTACAAAGCTAAAATCCTTATTCATACAAATAAAATTTGTGAAATATTTAATGGTTGAATTTTAAAATTAAAAAGAAATTAAATTCAAATAAAAAGTATCGTATAACTTACGTAAAAATAAGCAGTACCTTGTAAAAGCTGAAGGTTTTTTTTACATTGGGAGCATTCAATCTTTCCCTTGAACATCACTCTATTGCCCTCAATATGCTCCTTCTTGCTCTTGACAGACCCAAAGTACTTGATAAGATAGGGCCATAGGTGCTCCAAGTCATCTTGGCTGATTTTTTTCATGGGAAGTACAGGCAGCATCACACTCAAAAATTTAAAGAGTTACGCTTCGACGACTTTCATCGTTTGCAATTCTTTTTCCCTTTAAGCACTTATTCAAATCTGTTTTATCCCAATTTAAACACAAAAACACTAAAAAGGTTTAATCGCTAATCACAAGTAACCAATAAACTTAGTAAATTGGATAATGATAATAATAATGATAAAATAATAGAATAATACACACACACACACACACACACACACACACACACACACACATTACACACACAATAATAATAATAATAATAATAATAATAATTAATTATTATTATTATTATTATTATTATTATTATTATTATTATTATTATTATTATTATTATTATTATTATTATTATTATTATTATTATTATTATTATTATTATTATTATTATTATTATTATTATTATTATTATTATTATTATTATTATTATTTTTATTATTTTTATTATTATATTATTATTATTATTATTATTATTATTATTATTATTATTATTATTATTATTATTATTATTATTATTATTATTATTATTATTATTATTATATATATATATATATATATATATATATATATATATATATATATTATTATTTATATATATATATATATATATATATATATATATATATATATATATATATATAAGCGCAAATTATTTAGATAGAGCGCAAACGCAAATTATTTAGATAGAGCGCAAATTTGCGCTTTTGCGCTCTTAAAAAAGTTGATGAGCGCAAATGCAAAAGCGCACATTTTTTGAAATTTCGCGCAAACGCAAAAGCGCACATGTTTTACCTAAAGCGCAAATTGCGCTTTTGCGCTTTTGCGCTTTCATTTGCGCTTATGCCCACCTCTGATATATATATATATATATATTATAATTATTTATAGCAGCATATGTTGTATATATATATATATATATATATATATATATATATATATATATATATATTATATATGCTATATATATACATATACATACATATACAAATATAGGAGTTTATGAATTATTACATGTATTATTATATCATATATTATTATATATATATATATATATATATATATATATATATATATATTATGTGGAAATAAATATTTTATGGTTGTGCAATTATTAAAAAATGTAAATGTGTATTGTAATTATTAAATCTAGATATGTATTATTATTATTATATATATATATTATATAAAAGGAGTATATATATTATTATTATTAAATACATTACATAGAAATATATATACATATATTTTAAAATATTTACAAATATATGTATATATATATTATTATGTTAGAAATATTTAGATATTTAGAAACATATACATATATATTGGTTATTATTGAAGGCTGTATATAGGCATGTATATAGTAGTATATATTATATATATATATATATATATATATATATATATATATATATATATATATATATATATATATATATATATATATATATATATATAGGGTCGTACTTGCTAGATTGGTGCTTCTGTGAGCAAGCACCCTATATAAGAGGATGGTAATTTAGAAATCCATATTTGAAATGATGTTTTTATTCAACATAAGTAATAAAGATATTCAATGAAAGTAAAGTAACAAAAGTCCCTTCTGTTGAGATACTCTCTTCGTAGGCGAATTGGTAGTCACAGCCTTTTCCAGCGCGTTTTCCACACTTGCCTCTGACTCTTCGTTTTAGCGTCTATTTGTGATCGAAATTCGGAGTCGCAGCCTTTTCCAATAATTTACCTCCTTTGCCGAAAGTTGTGTTTGAAGTTTGGAGGAGTTCTGGAGAGAGTATCTTCAGTGAAATTTATTTCTTCTGATTCTTAATAATTGCTAATCTTACTCTGATGAGTATCTTAACAGGACGGGTTTATATATTATTTCATTTCGACTTATGCTAAAATTTTGCTCGCGCAAATCTTAGCATAAGTACGAACATAAATTAAAATTTTTACAAAGTTATAATGGAGTACTACATTACTTCCCGCTCTAAACACGGAGTGAGAAAGTATGTTATAATAATTATAAAAGATATAAAAATTAACCTTCATTCAAATGTATACATATTTGTGGGCATTTGACAATGCGCACAAACATATAAAACATGTCAATGAGGTAAAAAGAATAAGTAAAATACATACATAAAATACTTTCAAATGAAAGCATATCTAATTATGTCCGAAGACATAAGTAGACATACAAACATTTGAAGGCAAAAATAGTATACAAGAAATGTAAATATTCAAATACGAGCATAACTGGTTACATCCGAAGATCTAAACATATATACAAATATTTGAATACATAAAAATACAATAATGTTATATATACAGAAAATAAAGGTGCATTTAAACACAAGCATATTTGGTTATATCCGTTAGATATAAACAAACATACAAACATTTAAATGGATAAAAATACAAAAATGTTCATACATAATTATTGATATGAAACAATTGAATTATTCACAAGTTAAATAGGCCACATTGATCGAACCGTTAAATCCAACGAAAGGTCCAGTATAAGACGTTTCTAATGTATCCATGATTTGACCAATGCGCACGTAGTTTTCATAGCTGTAGTTACGAGAGAAACATTGCTTGACATATGTAGAGACGAAGTTGCTTGAAATTTAGGTCCTTTATTTGAAAAATTTCTTCATCATAAAAGGGAGCGGTCACAGAACCATTTAGAATTCGAAAAGGAATCAAAGTTCGTAGTGGAATCTAAAAATGAATTTCTGCCCATAATCCAAACTTAAAATGATGAAAGAAATCCATACCGTAAAGGAAGTTACATATGTAGAGGCGAAGTTGCTTGAAATTTAGGTCCTTTATTTGAAAAAAATTTCTTCATACATAAAAGGGAGAGGTCACAGAACCATTTAGAATTCGAAAAGGAATCAGAGTTCGTAGTGGAATTCAAATGAGTTTCTGCTCATAATCCAAA
>JABUQX010127458.1:15000-20427 GCA_015478945.1 Trachelipus rathkii | reverse complement strand
TTGGGGAAAGAGGGGTCAGTGAGTCAGAAAGAGGGGACAGTTATAAGGTCTTCTTTAGCTTAGCCTATCAACCCTATCCAAAAGTCAAGAGTGGCACTGGAACCACCCCAAATAAAGGTTATGAGAACAGTACTCTATACAGGGGTGGATAAGACCTTTATATAATTGGAGTAACTGAGCAGAAAAAAAATATTCACGCAATCTGAACGGAATTCCCCGTTTCTTAGAGGCCGCTAGCAACCGAAGTGATATTGAGTCTCCAAGATAATTCTCCATTTATGTTCAATCCAAGAATGTTAATGTTGTTAACAGGAAGACGTTATAGCCGTCGAAGAGGATAGGAAAGTTTAGAGGTGCTTTTGAGAGGGAGATGTGAAGAAGCTAAGTTTTTAACAGGGCTGCGGAGTCGTAAAATAAATTTTTCGACTCCAACTCTATCTTGAAATTTTTCGACTCGGACTCCGACTCCACTTAAACAAAAATTTTCGACTCCGACTCCGACTCCACTTAAACAAAAATTTTCGATTCCGACTCCGACTCCAGCAGGAAAATTCAAAATTTCGACTCTGACTCAGCTTAGTGCTTACAAAGTTACAATAAAACTTTTTTGTTTCAATAATTTTTTTTCGCTTTGTTTTTGAGAATAAAAAATATACCACTTCTCCAATGAATCTAATCTCCAAATGCTATACCGTAAAATACCGTAAAGACTATAGGTGTAGCAGATATCCGCATCCGCATAATTTTTTCTCTACCCGCATCCGCATTTGCAATCGCATCCTTCATTGAATTTTTTTTGTGGATAGCGATAGTATTCATTTATGATTATGAGACCTAAATGTTCCTCAACTTTCTGTAACGTAAGATGTTCAGACTCGTTGGAATAGTAGTTGGTATAGCTTGAGAGGATGGGAGAAATAAATGAAGCTGTCTCCCCTTAGGCTTCGAACAAACCACCAAAGCGTAGGAAAGGTTGACAAGGTGATGATAATTACGATTTTAGTAATTGTATTACTCTTCATTAAAAACGTTTGAAGAGGTTTTAACTAAGACTATTATCCAGAAAATTCTGTTTGCCAGACGAGATCCTTTATATGCAACGATGAAAGCCTGCTGCTAAATGCTACTATTTAAAAGTAAGAAAACTGTTCCAAAGCTGAATAGAAAACACTAATGCTGGAGATAGAATAATAGATTCAAAATCTGCAAAAACGATTACGCATCTGCAATAGTAACTTTTCTGGATCCTAGATATAAAACCAAATTTCTTGAACCACGTGGGTTTCACAAGGGTTAAAATTTATTTAGTATCCTATGTGATGAAATGCTGCTTAAGGCCAGAAATTTCGCCAGCCAATAAAAAAGGAAAAGATTTGCAGAAACAGACACACATTACTATCTGTTTGCGAAACCATTGCAGAATCCATGAAAGTTCTTTTGGCTTCTAGCAGCGATGAAGAATCTTGTTCAGAGGTGTCAAAAAGACACTCTGTCATTGATCGAAGATTATCAAAAGTGAAAAAACTCTTGGAATCGGATAAAGATCCATTTGGTTTGATGGCGTAATAATTGCAAAGTTTTCACCATCTTGCAGAAAACTCGCAGAAATATTTAGCATGCCCTTCAATAAGTGTAGCTTGCGAGCATCTTTTCAGCGATGCAGATCTCATTTACGAAGAAAAAGAGAAGCAAACTCTCCCTTGGTAAAAGGGCTCAGAGTTTATTTTTTTACATAATTGAGAATTATTTAATGTCATAGTATTATATCTACATATAACTTTTTTTTTCAAAATGGGTTGAGGCTGGGGAAAGAGAATGGTGGGGTGCAAAAGAGTTTTGGTTCCATTTCTCACAAATCTTGGTAACACAGTATATATATATATATATATATAATATATATATATATATATATATATATATATATATATATATATATATATATAATATAAGTATAATATAATATATTATACAATAACAAAAAATCACACGCGCAAACCCCAAATCTAGGAGGGGGTGTGTTCAATTTTTAAGTCTGAGCAAGACGAGAAGCTAAGAAGAGAGTAACCACCACACCAGATGAACCGACCGACCAGTGACGAACCTGGGTCTTTCGCTTAGTTGGGCGAGTGCTCTAACCGCTGAGCTACCGGACGGCATTTTAGTGCTTTACTCATTCCTTCTTGACCTATACGAGCCGACTCCGCCGAATGTCCATTCTTCTTATAATAAATAACTAAATCCAAAATGATGTTGGTCCATTTATTAATTTATTTAACTTTTGCTAACATCAAAAGGAATCAAGATTAAAATTTTGGTGATCCTCCGTTATATTTAAAAAGATTTTAATTTTGTTTAAATTTTATAAAATTTTGTATTTGTAATTTTTTTCTCTAAAAAGTTTGTTCACAGTCTGAACAAATGTTCTCTCAGGAACCCATCTCCTTCACCAGCACTAAAACTTCTAATCCCTCGTTGCAAGCTCTTGTGTTTATTATGTTATAAAATATATATAATATATATATATATATATATAATATCATATATATATAATATATATAATATAATATAATAATATTATATATATATATATATAATATTATATATATATATATATATAATATATATATATATATAATATATATATATTATATATATATATACTATATATTCAAAGATGTTTGTGCAATAAACGCCAACAATTATTTGTATATTTCAAATGGTCCTAAAAGTGGGTTTGAACCCTTACCCTTGAGATGGACTCCAGGTGTTACTCGAGACCACGATTTTGGCTAAAAGAAACTCATCATTTTACCTCTGAAAGCTTAGCTTCCCAAGAGAAGCGAAGGCGTGTCTTGGACACTTAACCTTCGACGGGCCTCCCCGCCAACACTCGGGTCAAGGGGCAACACTGGATAATTTTTAACCGGACATTAATAGATATTCAAGATGTTTGTGCAATAAACACGCAACAATATTGTGAATATTTCAAATGCGTCCTAAGTGGGTTTGAACCCCTTACCCTTGAGATGGTACTCCATAGTGTTACCTCGAGACCACGATTGGCTAAAAGGAAACCCATCATTTTACCTCTGAAAGCTTAGCTTCCCAAGAGGAGCGAAGGCGTGTCTTGGACACCTAACCTTCGACGGGCCTCCCCGCCAACACTCGGGTCAGGGGCAACACTGGATAATTTTTAACCGGACATTAATAGATATTCAAAGATGTTTGTCAAAAACCAACAATTATTTGTATATTTTCAAATGGTCCTAATGGTGTGTATCCAATTTCGTTTTTGAACCTTACCCTGGATAGGTTACTCCCAGAAGCTAGTTACCTCGAGACAACAAATGGCCGTAAAAGGAAAGCCCATCATTTTACCCTCTGAAAGCTTAGCTTCCCAAGGGAGCGAAGGCGTGTTGGAGGGGTGTCCACAGGGTAGGATTATTTCCCCCCTCCGGGGGAGGGTCTCCGGACCCCCGCTCTTTGGTATTTGGGTGTCGCGGGGGTTCCTCCACCCCCCTCCCCTACGGGTATGGAAAACATCCCCCCCTATGTTCCCGTCGGCTCGAGCCCCTAGTGTGCCTTATAAAGCAAAATTTAATAGAAAGGCTATTTTTTAACAAGAAACCAATAAAAGGTCTCTAGAATAGGCCTTCTAATCATATTACGTATAATTATTAACAATAATTTTTTGTATTTTTTTATTTGTTTACATTTCCCATGGTGAAATTTTTTACCAGGATTCCAAAAATGTGTTCTTTTTGGCTGTAGCTATTGTAGTTTTTGATATTTTTTTTTTTTTTTTTTTTTTATTTTTTTTATACCATTTCTGTAAATTAAAAATTGGACCAGGATTCCAGCAATGTATTCCGTTTACTGTAGCAATAATAGTTTTTAAGTTTCGTTTGATGTCAATTTATTTTTCCAGAGTAAGAGAATTGGAAATTCCCCGAATCGATAATCATTGAAAGACTTTTATATTTTGCATGCGTTAATGTTATCCTTGGCAAGTTCAAACCACCATTCGTTTTGTAGATTTACTCTGGTTGTAACAGGGTGAGCCAAAATGTTTTGACCAGGTGGAGCAAAATTTATCACTTAATAGAGGTAACATTTTAAGTCATATCTCCATATTGGTAATTCTTATACCAAATTTCATAGAGAGTGATTTGTTAGGGATACTTTAAGGTACATTTGGCCTTTCCTGTTTTTTTTTGGGAAAATAATATTTCACCATGAAAATGAATCCGAAAAATTGTGTTAAAAATCGAAGAAATTTCCATTTTCGTGGGTGTATTATTAAAAGAAGGAAATAATTTAACGATATAAAATTTTGTGTGATGATACATACTAAAGTATGGGTTTAACTTAAATCTTATTTGAAGTTTGGTAAATATTTTTAAAAAATTTACAGGGTGTCCAAAAATCAATTTTTCGGAAAATCGGTAACTTTGGAACCTCAATATCTCTGATGGGGTAAGTGCTAAAAATCTGAAATTTTCACACATTTTACTACTACCATAGATGTTCCTTCACCTGCAATATTGACTTTGGTATTTGCTTGTTTTAAGAAATACAGCCATTCAAAAATGGCAAAAAAAAATTTTTTTTTGCCATTCAAAAATGGCAAAAAAATTTTTTTTTTTTAAGTTGTGTTATGAAAGCATACGTAGGCCTACTCGTAATATAAAATACCTTTATTTTTAAAGTGTGTAAATTTATTATTCTTATTTTTATTACAAATTATTAAAATTTTTGTCTAATACTCTTTTTTCAATTTTTATTTAGCAAAAAACAATAATAAAAATAAAATTCATAATTTTTGGAAAAAATCACGGTTTGGAAATGTCTATAAAATATAACTTATGACTTGTGTTTTCTATCCAATTAATACCTATAACATTTATTAAAATCTACTGTACATTTAAATTATAATTAAAATTAGTTTGGACAAACACAGACGTAATAATATTTAATGTAAAGCGCGACATTAATTCAGTTATGCAAGCTAAGATTTTGAAGTGTGCTTGTGTCGCTCTTACCATGTTGATTGTAAATAAAAAAAATATATACGGGCCTCTTTATCTTAAAAAAAATGTTTGTGTGTGCTACGTTTATGTTATTATTATATATATATAATTATATAATAATAATATATATATTATATAATATATATATATATATATATATATATATAATATATAATATGGTCTATAAATGAATATTTGAATTAAAAAAATATAAAAATATAGATTTTAAATGCCCAAAAATAAATATATATATATATATATATATATAATTATATATATATATATATATTAATAATATATATATATATAATATGTATATATATTATTATATAGATATATATATATATATATATATATATATATATATATATATATAATTTATTATAATATATATATA
>JABUQX010127458.1:0-5000 GCA_015478945.1 Trachelipus rathkii | reverse complement strand
AAGGGGGTTATTGTTATGTGTGTTGCTATTCGTGTGAGGATGTTTTTCTTCATATTGCTGTATTATATTTTTGATTGTAATTGAATGATGGGTTAATAGCTTGTGTTGTAGTATGTCAAAAGTGTGTTCACCTTTGAGGGTGTTGTAGGTGTTGAAGTGGTTTATACAGAAAGTTTCTGTTAGGTTTCTTTTTTGTTGGTTTGGGATGTACGTCAATGAATACATGGAGTTGATGCTTAAATGGTGATTATATTGGGATCTATGTGTTACAAGGGATGAGTTTTGATTGTCAGTCCTTAAGTCGTAGAGTGTGTTGATATTTAGTCTGTCAAGTCTTGTCTCTCATGTCTGGCTTGGGGGCATTGGATTGCAGGATGGTTAAAATATATGCATTGAGCGGGTTGTGGGTGTAGTTTTGGTTGATGGAAAAGTTTTTTAATGGTAGTGCGTTGGCGTTAGTTAATGTAATATTACGAGGAATGTATTTTTTGAATTGTTGTGTTGTTTTTGTTTCGATAGGGAGGTAAGATGTTGGAGGAGTATTTTGTATAGCCTGTATGTGTTGATTTAAAAACTTGTATTACAATAGCCCATGGGCTACTAATCTAACCCTGGACAGAATTATCAACTTATCAATTATGTATTAACAAAGATGAGGTAAATAACTCTGTAAGCTATTGTCTGTCTTTTTCAACTTCAGAAAACGACCAAACCTCCTTCAAATTCCTGTACTAGATTTCGAAACCTGGAAAAAAAGAACTTCAAACTCTAACATTAATCATGATTTCTTAAAAGGATTGCTTTTGGATGGGATCATCTCTACCGCTCATCATAACAAAACACCCAAAAAATTTTATGATGCACTAATCTCACTGAAGAAAAATAATAATTTGGTAATATCAAGATCAGACAAAGGGCAGAATCTCGTTATCTTAAACAAAGATGATTATCTTTCAAAATGTACAGAACTACTTAATGATACTTCTACTTACACTTAGCTCAATAAAAACCCTCTTCAAAACTCACGCAAAACATTCAATCACAAACTCAAACTCATCAAAAAAACCACCCGAACCTTCTCCCTGATCTAAAAACTTAACCTTGCCCACATAGCTCAATTCTACGGAGTACCTAAAACACATAAAAACAACATCCCCGTTAGACCCTATCATCTCCCACACATAATACTGTTACATAAAAACTCCCCCCATGGTTGTCCAAACATACTGAAACCTTTAACTAAGGACCATTTTCAACCAACCTCGCACCTAAAAACAAACTCTGAAGATTTTATTCAAAAACTCATAATATCTTGCCCCACAACAACCACATTCTCAGCTTTGACGTTACCTCCCTTTTCACCTCAGTACCTGTCCCTTTCACCATCTCCTTACTAGAAAGATTCTTTAACGAAAACAACTACAACCTAGATTACCTTGTCCCTTTCTCAACAACTAATTTTACTCATCCCTTGAACACAAATTTTTTCCATTTTAACACAACTTTTCTACGAAACAAACATTCTGGACTAAGCATGGGCATCTCCTCTTTCCCCCATATTAGCAACATATCATTCATGGAACTATTGAACATTTTTTCATACTTAACCACCCTCTTCTTTCCAACACTACAGTACTTCGCTATGTGGTGATATTTTTATCTCCACTCCCTTAACCACCAACCCAACTTCTCATACTGTACTTACATCAACTCCATCCACCTATATAAATTTCAACAATAGGAACTCCATAACAACCACACTACCCTACTTTTCCTAGAATACCCTCCTCTCTTGGCATAATAGTCATACCATACTCTTAAGTGTTTACCGCAAACCTACTTACAACTCCACACACTCTCAACACATTAAATCTGGTGTTCTTACAGCTCTCTTCTTAAGAGCTTTACGAATCTGTTTCCCTACTCTTCTACAAAATGAAATAAAATTCATTTTCAATACTTTCAAAAAACTCTCTTATCCTACCTACACAATCAAAAGATCACTTAAAAAAGCAAAAAATAAATTCTACAACCCTACCACCGAAACCAACACACACACTCTCTCACCTATCTACCCATTCCTCACATATCACATCATCAAATCCTTAAAACTTTACCCTCATCATTAAGACTAACTTCCTCTAACACCTCGTCTCTAAAAAGAATCTTCAAACCACCCACTCATATACAAAATAACATCTCACAATGCACATACAAAATCCTGTGCTTTCATGCACCTCAACATTACATGAGGCGAAACAATGACTTCAACAGAAAACTCTATCAACATAAACATGATCTTTCTTACGACTCTCAAAACTCCGCTCTTACCACAGACAGATCCAATCTCAATCATAACATCAACATAAAAGATATGCGCCCCATCCTACAGGTACTCGACCCCACCAAACGCAAACTCATAGAATCACTATGTATAAAAAATCTTCCTAACTTTTGATATTACAAAAGAGGAGAATAATACATTTGATTCCACCTTAACAACATTCCTTTCCATCACATCTTTTATCAAAAATATTAAAAGCAAAATTTTACTTAAAATCTAAACCACTTCTCATTTTAACATCAATTTTACATAAACTTTACAAATTATCACTTAAATTTATTTAGTCTTAAAATAACAAAGTCTGAAATAAGGATCCAGGTAAAATAAGGATCGAAAGTGCCTAATTAGGGCAAGAAAACATTAGTTCTTTTAAATGCTTTTTAAATATAATTCTTTCATTTCTATAGCAATAATATTAAATAGGCCTTCTAACTATACTACTTAAAAACTCGGCGAAAAAATTGCTCTGATCAATACACTATATATATATATTATATCTATATATATATATATATATATATTATTAATTATTTATATATATATTTATATATATATATATACCTATTATATATAATATATATAATGATATATATTATATATATATATAATCGAATATATATATAATATATACTATATATATACTATATATATATATATAATATATATCAGAGGTGGGCACCCCGCTCATTTAGGGGTAGTCCGCTAGCGCACCTCCGCACCTCGAGAAAACGTAGTCCGCTAGCGCTCCTTCGCACCTATTCAGACCATCAATCCTCCGATATCGCAAGTCCGCACGTCCGCACGTTTTCCTCTAATAACGTGCGACTTCACAAAAGGTTTAAATATTAAAACACGTAAATAGTATATATATCCCTTAACAAAAGATTTCATTTTATTAATATCTAATAATGAAAAATTCGAACTTGAAATATTACAAAATCTCAAAGATTTTCCTCTTCCTCCTCAATGTCTTCTTCAAAGGACAAGAGATCCATATTACCTTTCAAAAGGATTAGCTGTTCAAAATTAAAAGCAGGTAAGGCTGACCTCTTTGCCCTCAAAATATCCCCACCAGTACTAAACATTCGCTCTACAGCAGCAGAAATAGGGGGAGGTGTATTATATTTTATGAACCAAACGTTCAAAGACAAATTTGCCTATGCATGAAAGGGATAAGATGTCACCTTGGGTGAGGAGGCAGTGCTGTGTTAGTGTCGCTTCCAAGCAGTCCATTGCTAAATTTAAAGGTCCTCCCGTAAAATATTTCGCCTCCCTTCTAAAATTTTTTGACCACGCCTGTCCACCCATGAAGATAAGGTCTATTTCGCTTCAAGATCTTTAATGAGATCCATGGAAAGCCCTCGACGCCTGCAGAGTGCATGCTAATTGCTACGTATCAGCTCGGAGGCTATGTTATATATATATATATATATATGATAAATATGCTATATAGAATCATATATATATATAACTAATATATATATATTATAAATATATATTACTATATAGTATATTTAATAAGTTCTATATATATATATATATATATTTTGTATATTATATTATGGTTTACACAGAATCGTATTTAGTATTGCCTAATTAATTATAGCAATAATTATAATTAATTAAAGTTATAGAAGAGGGTAAGTAGCTATTCGTCTCTATAAAATCAATTTAAAAATGATTATTTAGTATTATTATATGGTACCATTTAAGGAAGGTAGTAGGAGAATTGGGTTTTTGGAAAAGTTTAAGTTAACGTTTGGGAAAGAGAAAACAATAAGTCCATTAGACCTAAAAAGGTATAATTAGATTATAAACTATGTAAAAATAAACACATTATATTTCTTTATTTAACCCAATAAGAATCAGAATAAGTAAACTATACCTCTTTCATTTTTCAAAAAGGTGCGGACCAAAAGAGCGGAAACCTTTTTTTTGGATCCGCACGTGCAAGTCCCGCTATTATCCTGAACGATCCAGCACCTCCGCTAGTCCGCACCTATTCTGGGAGTCCGCTCGGAGCGGACTGAGCGGACTAGCCGGACTAAAGGCGGACAGTGGCCCACCTCTGATATATAGATATATATATAACTATATCTAATATATATAATATATGACCTATATATATATATATATAATATATATAATATATATATTATATTAAATATAATTAAAATTAATATATATTATATATATATATATATATATATATATTAATAATATATATATATATATATATTTATATAATATCCTAATATATAATATTATATATACTATATATATATATATATATATATATATATAAAATATATCTATATATTATATATATAATATAATATCATATATATATATAATTTTAACAGTTTTTCCCTCATTATTTTCTAACACTTTAATTAAATGTTATAAAAGGTAAGTTTTGATTTATTGATAGATTCAGTCACAAATAAAACTTTGAAATTAAATAGAAATATAAATTTTAATATTAAGTATGCGCATGAAAACCTTCCATCTACTCTGTCACTCTCACCTACCTTTACCACCTCTGTGCATGTCCTTTCTAGTCCATTACTTTTTAATGATATCTTATTGAAATATAAAAATTTATTTTTAAATCCATATTTACCGGAAAACCACCACATTAAATTGAAACAAATGC
>JABUQX010127457.1:0-44231 GCA_015478945.1 Trachelipus rathkii | reverse complement strand
CAGTTAAAAGATTATTGTTATTCTTAAAGCCCACATAGAATCATATATGTTGATGGGGTGATGCCTACATCACAGAGGCTTTTTTTGGTTTTCCCCTAGGATAGGATCGTTTAAATTGATCCCGCCAAGATCCAATTATATTGACTGTGTAACTATATACTTTTAACGAATTATTGCGTGCTGTGACTCTCTGACATTACGTGCCCCTTTGAGTAATTGCGTATCCTCATAATATTTGTATGCACTTTCCTTTGAAAAATCGGTTTAGCTCTGAATATGAGAATTGTCAATTATTAATGCTCAATAATTAGTCGATTCGAGAATATAATATGCAATTCCGAAAGAAATGTAGATAATATACAAATAATTATGCATAGCGGACTTCAACTCCAGCTGTATAGTCACATAGGCCGTCTCAGATTATAATATGCACTAGACGGAAGTTAGATTAGCGGCACGTTTTATACAGAATTTGAATTAGAACACCGAAGAGTGAACTTAAAGCGAATCAGAACAAACAAGGACAAATATTCCGAAGGTTAGGTTTTTTTGAGTCTGTTGATTTGGAGTATGTTGATATATGTTCTTCTCAGTTAAGGCATCTGTCCGCACGCCACGTTCAGAGACAGACAGAAACACTCAGCAACAGCGAGTTTTCGATCCACGAGTGAGATCACGATCAGTCGCACCCTTATTTTTTTTCAGTCATCTACTGACCAGTTGGAATCGGACATAACGCATATCGCACCACATCTATCACACAAACAAACCGCTGGACCCTTTTTCTGATATATGAAGGGTGGTAACATTTTAGGTGAGCGTAAATTCACACTTCTGCAAATACACTGTCGGTGAGTGGTCATATGTGTGTGGGTGTTGACCATAAACTGATCATACGAACACCGAGCTATGTATGGTTTAGCCCTTAGGGGTCACCCTGCCCCTCTCCTTAGCTCAAAGGATTGCGAGAATTGCGTTCTTTGTAAGAACCCCCTATCTAGTGTCTATGGCCATAGAGAGTCGCAAATTCGTTTCTGATTGGAAAATAATATAGCTCGGCATGAATATGTATGCTATACGTATCGGACGAGTGAAATCTTTTGGAATGTCTTTCAAGTCGGTGAGACGTAATGATTACGTCACGCATTCTGTGCGTCCACCCCGTATACCATCGGTCGGGGACACGACGTGCGAGATTACCCCCCCACCATGACAGATCCACCACTTCTAAGGGAAGAAGATGAATCATACGGAATCTAGCTCCGACAACACTTAGAAAGATTTAGACAATGAGGATGATTGACAGTAGACGCGACGGATGTTAGAGAGTCGACTATCGGGATTGGAGAGGTCTGATTGCGGTTGTAAGGAGGCCGGAGTTGGAGTCGGAGTAGTCAGGAGTCTGCGAGGAGACGGCCCATCGGGAAGTTTCGTGTCGGAGTTCTCCACGGCCAAGCGCTCCTCTCTGAAAAGAGATGAAGAAGGATCCCACAGCACAGTATTATGAGCATATGGAAAATAAAGAAGCAAAAAGAGAAGGAAGAAGAGAAGAGCAAGAAAGGTAGAAGGTAATGTCAGAAGATACCAGAGGAGGGAAAAGAGAAGAAGAAAGAGAAAGAGAGAGAAGAAGAGAAGAAGAGAAATGAGGGCAAGAGATCGGAGTTATAGAAGATAAGTGCGAGCACACAAATTGAAGTAACTTAAGGAGAGCGCACGGGTAGATCCCAGAGTTGTTGGTTAGTGCACCGGTGCTTGGACCCACGACCCGATGATGCCCTAAACATCATTAATTGAGACAATATCATTACTGTTTCCAAACCTGCTGTCTCTGTGTATCTAAGCATTTTTACAAAGCCAATTAAATACTCATTGCATTCCTGATAACAAACAACCTATATTTCCAGAAGTCACTTATCATGACTCAACATATCCATAAATTTACATACCCTACTCATTTTTTACTTTGTTTTCTCTTATAAAAAATCGCGTTCCTTAGTACTCCCATAGATGTATACTTAATATTTATTTTCTGTCCATAGTTTGAGACAATCAGCTGACACCCTTAGATAATATATACACTGTAATTAATACTCTTTTTAAATCTTAATTTTTATACGTTCCCTTTATGCTACATTAGAATCATCTTAGTGAACTTATGAACTATTATATTATTTTTTCTAAAATAATGCTTTTATTTTTTTTATTTCTTATTTTTTATTCTGAAACTCTGTAATATATAGAAAAACTCTTATATTTAATATTAATTTATTTTTTTTTTTTCCATTTTATCTTGTTTTAAATCTTGAATGTTTTACTTTTTAATTTGTTTTTTTAAACTTATGTTTATTTCTAATTTAATTTAGATACTGAATCTACTGATACTTTTTTATTCAATAATTTTGTATTTTAACTTTTAATTATTTTTCAATATTGTAACTTTATTTAAATTTTTAAGTTTGTTCTTAATTATATTTCTTTTAATTCAATTTTTTTTTTATATTCTTTTAAAACTCTCATTTTCGTTAATAATTTGTATACATTTTATTAACAGGAACAGTGAAAATAAATTTACTTTTTACATGATCCTTCTAATAGACGAAATATAAATCAGTATATCAACCACCCAGTTCCCTACCTTCATACCTCGTGTACCAGAGTGACTATTGATTATAATGATCTAGTTGATCTATTGATCTACTTGAAATATTGATTAAATGCAATCTACGTGAATGTTATTCTGAGGAACTCTCCTCAAATTAGTATGCTCTATAATAAGCAGTATAATCATAAATCAAACCACCAATTCCCACCCTCCCTCCTGCCAGTGTATATTAATTGATGTTCTAGTTGATCTATTGATACTATTGAATAAGGTCATAATTTTACTAAAATTGTCATGCATTAGTAAATTCAGTAAATCAGTAAATCAAGCACACCAACCAACACCCTCCTATCCAATCATGATCTATTGATCTATTGATACTATTATCTATTGATTTAAGTCAATTTTTACTAAATATTGAACTTTTAGCATACACTAATTAGCAGTTAATATCACTAAATAAACGACTAATCCAAACCTCCCTCCGATCCATCTGTGATCATATTGTCTATTGATCTATTGATCTAATTGATCTATTGATTAAGGTCAAATGTTTACTAAAATTGTCCATGTTTTACAGTACCCTAAAATCAGTAAATCAGTTAAACTCAAGCCACCCCACCTACCCTCCTGACCAATCATGCACCGTGACCATTCGATCTATTGATCTATTGGATCTATTGATCTATTGATTCAAGTCAAAATTTTACTAAATTTGTAACGTTTACGATACCCTAAAGCAGTAAAGTCATAAATCAAACCACTCAACCTCCCTCCATCCACCATCATGTGATCTATTGATCATATTGATCTCTTGAATCAATCACAATTTCGAGTGTCAAATTGGGATAAAACATTAAACATAAAAGCAATTCTTCTATAAAAGATCAAACAATAATGCTGACGTAACAAAGTTTTCAGCCTCAATAAAGCTAACCCACATGGCGTAACATGAACTATGAATAATGTACCAAAGACAAACTATCACACCATAAACACGAACTAACTGTTAACATTAACAAAGTTCCACATCTTACACAGGTAAAATAACTAACATAACAACCAAAAACGTAACTTATTCACCTCTTGTCAAACGTATCTCTATAGTAAAGTTTTTACACCAACATGGTAATAATTAACTAAAATTTATCACAACAGTGGTTATAATGATCATACTGATCAACGTAATAAGGTTTCCGTAATAAGCGTTTCCACATCAATAAAGCTAACATGGCAGAACATGAAACTAAGGGAAAATAATGTACAAGACAAACCTAATCACACCTTAAACACGAATTAACTGTCTAACATAACAAAATTCCACACTTAACATCAGTAAAGTAACTAACATGTAGCAAAACGTAACCTAATCATACTTTTATCAAACATATCTCTAAAGTTAAATGTTAAATTTTATATACTTACACAACTAAAACTTTAGCAAAAAAGTATCATTAACCTTGTCCGATTATCATACTGATAAAATCGAATATATGTTAACATGACAATGTTTTCACATTAATAAAAGCTAACATAGCATCATATAGACTAAGAAAATAATGTATACCAAACATTTAAACTTACCACAATAATAAAACTGCCTAGCTTCTGCTAAGTTCCAGACTAACAGCGGTAAAGTAACTAACTTTACATACAAAAACGTAACCGTAAGGGCATTACCCCTCAAGCATAACTCTAACAATTAACGTTAATCTTACATTGACACAGTAACAATTTATTCAAAAATGTTCATAACCATACCTCAACCCTCATAATAACCTAACGAGAAAGACGAATAAAGTAAAGTATTTAGGCTTATCTTTTTTAGACTCCGCCTCCTTTCAGAAAAGTACCAACTCTAAACATGAAACATGATTTTAGCTTTAACCATCTCCAAAAGGATGCAATACTTAATTATATTGACCTCTGGCAGAATACTAGCAATGTAATTTTGCAGTCGCCATTCGGTTACGACTGTAATATAAATGACACTCGATGAATAAACGAAACTCTCGTGAAAGATATCAACAAACAAGCGTAGAGAGAGATGCGGGAACTATGTCATCGTATCAACAATGAGAAAAACTATCCTACTGAAGGAAAAATAGTATATAAACATCCCTAAGTAATGAGATTCTTTCTTTCAACCAATCAGAAGGGAAAGTAAACAGAATACGACGTACGAATGAACCATACCAGTTAAAAGGTTATATATTCTCGTTCGACAACAACAACAAACAAAAACATAGTACAAAAATAAGTTTCTTTAGAGTAGAACCAACGATATATGCTAACGTGAACATTGTTTTCACATTAAGTAAACTAACATAGCATTTACCAGAACTAAAGAAAATAATGCACAACGACAATCTAACACAACTTAAAGCACGAATAAACTGTTAACATTTAACAAAGTTCCACACTTAACACCGCTAAAGTAACTGACATTTGCATACAAACGTAACTTATTCATACTTTTACCAAACATATCTCTAACATATTAACGTTATTTACATTGACACAGTAATATTTAACAAGAATTTATTTAACTTGTTAATTATCAGACAGAGCAGCGAAAGTATGCTAACGTAACAAAGTCTTCCACATTAATAAAGTTAACATAACATAACCGAACTAACAATTATGATGTACAACGACAAACCTAACACCCCTTACGGCGATATTAAACCACAACATTAAACAACTCTAGCACATAACAGCAAATAAAGTACCTACACATTCGTGCAAAACGTAACTAGTCACACTTTTTCAAGCATAATCTCTAACATATCAATGCTTATTTTACATTAACATGTAATAGTTAACAAAAGTTTAGCATAAAACCTGTCTAATCATCATACTGACAAAAAATATAATGCTGACGTACAAATGTTTTACTTCAACTTCGTAACATTTAACAAAAAATTCATCATAAACCTCGTCTAAATATCATAATCCCCCAGCGAATAATTGCAACATTAACAAAGTTTTAACCAAACATAACAAAAATAACAAAAGTTTTTATCCAAACATCTAAACATAAAAAAATAAGTTCTTTGAGTTAAAATATCACAGTAAAACGTAATAATTTACTGATTTTAAAGCAGTTAAATCAGTAAAATCAGTAAAACCAAACCCTCCATCGCGTGGCAGTCCCTACCCGTCCACCCACTTGTATCTATTAGCTAGTGATTCCAATCTCATATTCAATGTATCATTTTGGACAAACATAACATAAAAATATTCTTATATATACTTTAACCTACGAATGATTATGCTTTAACCAACAAAGTTTTATACCCAATAAAGTAACAAATCATAACGCGACTAGGAATATTAATGTACAAAGCAACACTAACATACCTTCCGTATGAATAATCAGCTAACATCCTGAAAAATTCCTTACTGATCAGGTAGAGTAGCTAACAGGTCATACAATAACTCGATATGTTCCCACTTTTCAGCCATATTTAGCAGCAGGTAAAGCCGTATTATCTAACAAAATTCCCTTTAACAAGTGACCAATCTATCAAAGATGCCCACATCTTGAACTATGAAATTGACCACTAATCTTCATCAAAGTAGTCACTCTGTTTCGAGTAGAACATCATTGACCTATGAAAAACGTAGACATAGCAAAAGTCTAGGGCCACAACCTAACAGTAATTCACAAAAACTTAACCTAGGCCACTTTCTAACACATCATCGTACAGTTAACACAGTAATATCTTACAAAAACTCATCATTTCTCTAACAAATCAGTGGTATTCCACATTGTCATAGTAAATATTTAACATAACGTATCTAACTTACGAATAAACGTTTTCATTAACCAAGAGTGTCTAAAGCAAACATCAATTACCTTCGAGAGAAAAACCCAGGGGGATGTGCCCCCATTGAAAGGGTGTGAAATCCTTGCGAGGAGGGGATCACCCCGAAGGGGTGTAAGCGGGCTTTACCCCTCCGAAGGCTTTTTAGGCGCTCTGCCATTCGCACTTCGTCCGCTCGGCCCAGCTTCCAGCCCTTCGGGTGTCCCCCCTCGCCCGCTTATACCCATTTCAAGGGGCGCATCCCCCCTGGGGTTTTCATCTCGGAAGGATAATGTGTGCTTTAGACCCACTCTTGCGTTAATTGTGAAAAACTGTTTATTCCGTAAGTTTAGATACGTTATGTTAAATATTACTATTGCAAATGTGAAAATACCACTGATTTGTTAGAGAAATAATTGAGTTTTTGTAAGATATTACTGTGTTAACTGACAGTGATGTGTTAGAAACGTGAGCCTAGGTTAAGTGTTTGTTGAATAATGTTAGGTTGCCCTAGACTTTTGCTAATGTCTAGTTTATTCATAGTCAAATGATGTTTATACTCTAAACGAGTGACACTTTGATGAAGGATAGTTCAATTCATAGTTCAAGATAGGATGCATCTTTGATAGATTGCGGTCACTTTGTTAAGGGATTTTGTAATTTAGAATAATACTTTTACCCGTTGCTAATATGCTCGAAAAGGGAACATATCGAGTATTGATTGACTGTTAGCTTACTTTACCTTTGATCAGTAGGGAATTTTTCAAGGATGTTAGTCTGATTATTTCAATACGCGAGTATGTTAGGTTGCATGTTGACATTATATTCCTAAGTGCGCGGTTATGAATATTGTTAGCTTATGTACTAAAACTTTGTTGGTTAAGGATATATTCGATAGTTTAAGAAATATAGAAAACATATTTTTATGTTAATGTTTGTCCAAAAATGATACTTGAAGATATGACTTAATCGAATAAAGCTTCAATAGGATCACGAGAGTATGAGGTGGAACGGGTAGGGGACGTGCACGGAATGGAGGGGTTTGATTTACTGATTACTGTGATTTACTGGCTTAAAATCAGAAAAATTACTTACGTTTCTGTTATATTTTCACTCAAAGAAATTATTTTATATTTATGTTCAAACTTTTTGTTATTTTTGGTTATGTTTGGTTAAAAACTTTTGTTATGTTTGCAATTATTCGCTTGTGGGATTATGATATTATAGAACGAGCGTTATGATGAATTTTTTGTAGAATGTACAGAAGATTGAATGTGTAAAGCATCGGATCTACGTCAGCATTATATTCATTGTCTAGTGATGAATCACTTAACAGTTATGCTTAAACTTTTGTTAAATATAGCCGATGTTAAGCTAACCAATAGGCATGATATTAGAATTATGCTCATTCAGAAAAAGTGGATTGGGACTAGGTTACCAGTTATGCACAGAAATGTGTTAAGGAACTTTATGATATGAGTGGCTGTAGTTATGTGCAAAAGAAGATTTGTATTAATGGTATAGTAGGGTTTATTCGCCACGTAAGGGGATGTAGGCTTTCGTTCGTCTCTGTTACATAGGTAATTGCATAAGTTCAGGAATATGTTATGCTGTAAACTTATAATGTGGAAACTTTGATTACGTTGCATAATATTCCTCGCTCTGTGAAATAAGATAAAATAAACAAGGTATAAATAAATATTCTTTGTAATTTCATTACAGTGTTGATAACAAGCTGAAAAAAATTAAAGTTAATATGAATCTAGAGACTTGGTTATGTGATATTAAAAGATGTATGAATAGGTTGCGTACTTATGTATGCAAATGTCAGTTATCTTAACAGGTGTTGTTACAGTGTGGAGAACTTTGTTAATTACAGGTTTTTTATATCGTGACTAACAACGGTGGAAGAAGTGGAAGAACTGTGAATGGAAATGGAGAATTTATTAGTGACAGTTAATAGCAATTATTTACCTTATTAATGTTGAAAACAGATGTTACGTCAGCATGATATTCGCCTTGTATAACCGAGTAATCTAAAGACACTCTATCTTCTGCCTGTACTCATGCTTATCGTTCGTGTTGTGTAATGGTCCCTTCGAAACGAGGACAAAGTATACCCTTTGTGAACTGATATTAGGTTCATTTCGTAACGTCGTGGAATATGTCTTGATATTATATACTAACCGATGCTGATTGGTTGAAATAGAAAAATCTCATGAACATTTTATGGATTTTATACGAGTTATACTATTTTTCTTCCGTAGATAGTTTTTGCTTCAGTGTTTAAATAAGATTGACATGGCTCCACGTGCATTCTCTGTACGCTTGTTGATTGAAATATTCTTCGACGAGGAGTTTCGGCTAATCCATTGTCCCAAAGCGAAGTGTCGTTTATATTATAAAATGCGCCCAGAGCCTAAAACCGAATGGCTGAACTGTGCTACATTAATGGCGTAGTCAGACAGATTAATCTCTAGTCTCACAGCAGGAGGTCACACAAGTATAAGTAATTATAGATATTTCGCAGTCCATCTTTATGCCACCCATGTAAATAGGCGCGAAAATTAATTCTGTCAAAATGAACAGTGACTCATTTTTCAAAAATGTTCCTATGACAGCTTTCTGTATTTAAATCTTGAAGGAGGGTGGGGCAATAGGGGCGGTGCGGTGCATCAGATCTAAAAAAGAGAAATAGCCCTAAATATCACCTTACGTGTTATTTCTAACTGTATCATCGTTATGGGGAGCTTTAAGAGAGTAAGAAGTGTTTTCAAATTCGTATGATCAGGTTTACTATATATATTATTATAATAGTAATATAATTTTTTAACTTGTGTCCAAATGTCGAAAGTATCGAAGGGTAATCCAAAAGTCTTAACAATAGATCACCGATTAAATAATATGTGTTAGAGAAATGTTGAAAAAACGGGTATTAAGAGATTAGTGACTACGGTTTGTATGTAAATGAAGTTATACTTTAGCCGCTGGTTAAGTTCTTAATGTAAATCATTTTACTGAATGTTTATTATAAGCTGTTGACATCAGTTTATTAATGTGATGTAGTATGTTCGGATGTGATAATATTGACGTGTTGCTGTTTGAGTATCAATTTTTACTTTTTCCTACACATGAAAGTTTTCATTATTTGAATGCTTATGTTAAGCATTTAATATTAAATGTGTATTTTGGATAGAGATAAATGGGCATATCTTTATGTTAAGTTACATGCGATATATTGTTTATTTTAATCAGTTATCAGTTAGAAGAAATTATATGTATTAATATGCGGACCTTAGGTATGAAATACATTTTTTTGCTCCTAAGATTGTTATTTATTTTTTTAATATGAAATTTATATAATATAACACAGTTATTAGATGATGTACTATGGGTCTTGAAAAAAAAAAGTAGAGATGGTAATGTACATAATGAAACCAGTTAACCATGTAGAATTTAGCACGAGTTACTGGATGTGTATAAAGTGATAAGGGAAGTGTCTGTTAAATGAAATATAGAACAGGTTATGGGAAGTCGTAGTTATAGGGTTGTTCGAAGCCCTATGTGTTTTTGCTTGTGCATTATACATGGGTATTTATCGCCTAAGAAGGTTTAGTTGATGTTACTACATCATGTTTATGGGCTTTATTGGATGAGGGAAACACTGGTATTATGTGTGTATTGGAGTTTCCAGATATTACTTTCTTGTTTCGTGCTCTTACATGGATATCGTACGATAACCAACAAGCTGGGATGTTAGATAAATTTTAGTGTAATTATTAACCATGGTTAGGTGTGATTATATTGAAATAGATTTATTTAGACCATTTTTTACACAGTAAAAGGTTTTATTGATAAGTTAGTGGTTTTGCATTGATAATAGCAGCCATATTTGATCTTAGTGTGTGGTATGGAGAGGATTGGATGTATTTGTTAATTTTGTAAACAAGCAAGGAGTGATTTAGTGGATAGGTTTGTCTTTGCATGTTATTTAAATAGTCTCCATGTACGCCATGTTAGCTTATTAGTTGAGGTGAAAGACTTTGTTACGTTCTACAGACATATTAATTCTAATTGTTGGTTTGATTAATTATAGAACATTGATTTATTTATTATTTACCTAAAGAAGTGTTTTGACTGCACTCAGAAGTCCGTACTGAAATCAATAGATAACAATAGGACTAGCTAGTCATAGGATCCACAATCCGGACTAGTGATGGGTCCAGAAACTGACGGAATAAGAAGGTTGGTAAGGAAGTGGAGTGGTTTGATTTATTGATCTAATGCTTGTACTGCGTATCTAGGCTGTGATAAACATTAGGTCCTGTAATAAAAATAGGTATAGTGTACAAATATTCTCGCCGCAGCAACTTAACCTCTTCAAGAGTGAGTCTATAAATAAGTTTTCAATAGCCATGAATAGCGTTAGTTTCACAATACAATCGAAAAGATCATGATGGTCGAGTCGTAAAGGTATTTAGGCCGGATGTTATTGGCCAATTTGAGATTACTGATTTACTAATTTATTAAGGTAATTGGTAGACCAACATGAAGGCAATTTTAAGTTCAAAAATTTGACACTTAATGCAATAGAATCAATAGATCAATAGATCAACATAGGTCACAGAATGGAGGAAGGTGGGGTGGGTTACTCGAAATGTGACATGAAACTATAGATTTAATGATTTACTGCTTATAAGTGTGAATATGGTCAATGTTATGATTCATTTTAGTTAAATAATTAATTATGACGTTCTTGAAATATCAGGAAATTAGTATCAAAGATACAAGTAGATCAAATTGAGGTAGCATGTATGGGATCTAGTGCCGGAGGGTAAGGGTGATGTTGAGTGCAGTTAGATTTTAACAATGATTCCTAACTTGGAATTTAGATTGGATATCAAACTAGTCAAAGACATATTATATGAGTCAAAAAAATGTTGAAAGACCGGTTAAAATAATCCATCGATATTTAATGTTAAGATGACAATAGTGTATTTTCAACAACTGAGACAGATTAGGGAGCATGTTAGTTAGATGGATGTGATTTTAAGATTTATATGAAATCCCAGTTTAATTACCTGTTTATCTGAAAGCTTTGGCGTTTGTCATAAGATGGTACTGTTGTCAATTGGTTACGTAATGTATATAAAAATCAATGAACTGTTTAAATTTATAGTATCAAAAATTTTGGACTCATCGTTAATACCTAATTAAATCTACTTGATTCGAATAAAATTTAGTAGAATGATTACCATAGTATAAGATCAATAATAGTAGTTATTAGAACATGTGATATCTAAATAACCCTGTATTTTTTGATTTTTAGTCAAGTAATTACTATGAATGATTAAAGAGTTAGAACCCGTATCTATAAAATGAACAGATGTTATATCATCGTTATAAACGGTTGTATCAGTATATAAAATGTGTGTGTTCAAGGTGGGGTTAACCAGTGGAGTTTGTTGGGTAGTTTTTATGGATTTTAACCGCCCTGTGATTTATCTTCGGTTATGTGAGGGTTGATATAAAAAACTTTAGAAGCAGGCAGAAATAACTTCTGCTAATAAAAGACAATAAGAAAAAGGTTGAATACTAAATAAAAAAATTTGAATAATAAACAAAAAACTTATGAAATTTCAGAAATATGAGTTTATTACACCAAAGAAAATTGACCACTCGAAATGTAGATGAGAGATAACAATAGAAAAAATCACCAAAAAATAATTAAAATAAGAAATAGAAACAAAAGAATTTAAAAAATTAAAAATAATGCAAATAAAAAATCAATTCAAAAAAGAGAAATTAAAAAGTTTAAAATAAAAAAAAATTAAGAGTCAAATGTATAAAGAGGATGGTAAAATAAAACTTTCAAAAAAAAAAAATTAAATAAATAAGTGGTCAAGAAAAAAAAATGGAAAATTTAGTGAATTGAAAAGGGAAATAAATGCAAGAAAAGAATATCCTTAGATGAAAATGAGAAAAAAATAAAGACAATAAAAAATCATTATATGACAAAAGATATTTAATATTGAGTGAAAATAATAAATTTAATCAATTACAACAATATCAATAAATGTTCACAGGGAAATACAATTAAAATAATAATTTAACAATATAGATCACATGTCAAACACTTTTTTTAAGACAGACAAAAACTGTTAAATAATGTTAAGTAATAAATTTTGAACAAATTATAAGTAAAAACAATCTTAATTAAGACAAAAAAATTAAATAAGTAAACTAATAGAAAATTTAAGACCATTACCTCACCTGTTAAAGTTTGCAAATCATGTAGACAAAATCAAATAATGAATCAAGTAAAAAAAACAGGGGATGTGCAAGTGAAGTATATGAGTTGGATAGGGCTATGTTTGCTAACTGAATTAGGATAAAAACAAAAACTTATTAAATTATTGGAGACGAATTATGAAAAAGTAAAAAAGCCAGACCAGTGATGTAAATTAAGAATTATGAAATTAAATATATTAACGAATTAAGATCTCAATCAACGTTTAAAAAATAAAGGTTATCTCTACATGATGCAATGCAATTGACTGACCTTCATATTCCGCTAAAAATATAGACGCAAATGTTCCCCATCATTTTATCAGCATCTCAGATAGATGGAGACATAGATAATTATTTCCAATTTCCATTTATTTGTGAAGCATTTAAGCATGCAAATACTGTAAGAGAACTTAATAATTTCAATTGAAGGGAAGTAAAATTACAGAATATAATTATAAAAAATTAAAAATATATCACCGAACGTGTTCTATTAGACGAGGAAATTCAGGGCAATGCAGAGATGATAACTGAATAAGCTGCGTTATCAAAAATATAAACAGCATAAGAAATAAAAAATGGAAGCAAGATGTGTGGCATCCCGAATCAATTTTACTAATCAGACCGACATCGGTGCATAACATGATCGGGTTAAGGACGCTCTAAGGAGACACTGGGATAAACTGACTTAGTCCAGCAGTTTCCGATATTAATGTGGACTATCACTTATGTTAATAAAATATTTCGGCTATGCTGAAGGTAATGCAACATTGGCTATAAGTTAACAAAGAGTATTCGCGGTTGTCACACATCCTCTTATATTCTAACGTAAGCAACTAAAATAAAAATCGTGGTATATTCCTATATGAATGTACGAGAAGATGAGCCTTCAATATATATAACTAGAGACATATCTTAAACTGGCTTAGGAATAACTACTCTATTACTAATATATAGTAGTACAGAAAGGGTCTGCTACAAGCTTAACTTTTAGTATAGATTCTAAACTGTTCGACTTATCACATTTAATCAATCGTCCGAATATACACCACTCCCTAATCAATCACATAATGGCTCTTCAAAAGGTGAAAAAACACGAGCTCATTTGACAGTAAACGGTGTGGTATGAGACCGGATATGCTAAAATCACTCATTATGAAATGCTATAAAATTCTAAGATTAAATATTCGTAGGACTTATTCATTATCAGATTATATATCATAGACTCATACTATAGGCGAGCATAACTCTCTAAAAGTCAATGGAAAATAAAAATCTTAGTTCTTAATTTTGATCATCTTCAGTCAACTAATAGAAAGATCTAACATATTTTCTCTATTGTGTCAACAGGTCTCGCTAGTTCTACACGCCTAGTAGCATGCATAAATATTACTGTTAATTGCATGCAAATGACTTCCGAAGTTATGAGCAACACGACTCTCTACATAAACATTGACGAAGGACATATTAATTAATTTATTAAGTTAATTAAATTATAATAATAATATTAAGTATATAGTATATTATATATTATTAATCATATATATATATATATATATATATTATTATATATTTAAATATATACAAATATATAGTTAATATATATAATTTAATTATATCAGCTACGCTAATACATTAGCTACTAGGTATAGTGACTTACCACTCATCTCTCGAGATGCCATCGATACATGGACTGTAAAGATACGCTCTGGACGCGTATATACTTACTAGTAGGGCGGATAGTACGGTACTCCGGTAGCTACGGTCAGAATTAATGCTTTCTCATTGATTTCTTTTCCGGTCGGTCTATAGCAGCTGCTAAGATGGGACTGCCAACGCGTATATCAGGGCACGAATCCTTCCAAATTAGGGTCTGGGGGTTAGCCACGTATGCACCGCAATGCCTTTGCCGCAACCGCGACCGCACCAGGGTGGCATCGAACGCGACCACCCGCAACCGCACACGCCACTGCACATCGCACGTTAATAAAGACCAGAAAGGTCATTAACTGCTCAGTGAGGCATATACAGCTCGTTGTGAATGAGCGCAACCGACAGCTTCACAGCACTCACACGCACATCAACACCCGCACCGCAACGCAACGCAAACGCACCGCAAACTTCTGAGGAAAGGCGCACCTCACCAAAGACACTTAGTGTGGCACAAAAACAATCTGTTGGGAATGGGTATAAAACCGTAGAATGAGAGGGAAAGGCAGTATCTTCAGGTTGAGGGGTTTTTGTTTGTTCTTTTCTATTCGTTATTTCAACGTTGCGTGTACAAGCCAAAAAGATATCCAAACTTACTGTAAATATTCTCTGCGCTCCGAAACTGACACCGCACCCTGAATCGACTTACTACCATTCTCTATTTCCGCTGTACGCTCTAAAAAGTTAAGCAAGGATTATAGGTTTATGGTGGGTGAACCGTAGGTTCATCTATACAGCCGCATAAAAATACAGAAAATACTCTGATTCCTCAGTGTTACTTGCAAAATCCTATTGCTAACCGACGCCCCTACCGTACTGTCGCCCGCCTGACTCATGTATGGCCATTCTCTCAGATCCACCTCACAAAATCATGGCTGCGGCCTCCGTTGTCGCGGCTGCTATGATACAATCCTAAGGTGTTGGTTGGCTGGTGGAGGTATGTCGATGCTCTATTGGGCTCGGTGTGTGGTGGTGCGTGCTTCAATTTTCCACGAGAGATGACAGTAAGTCGGGTGCGTGGTACCTTGAGTTATAGACTGATAGTGTGGGCGATTGGTTATGAAAGTGTTTTATTTTAATCTAGCGTTACGTAAACACAGCGACAAAATAGCGCGATTATTTTTCTTTTTTGAAAATACGGTTTGGTCTTTGTGAATGCTAAGACCTAACTCTCTGAAGTAATCATCTCAATACTTTTATAATATAGGGCTTGAATAAAGTATGATTTGGTTTCCAATACTTCAAAAATACGTATCATGGTTTTCTATAAATACTGCTCTCACAAACCACCCCTAACCATATGATCTTGCAGACAACAACACGCAACTTCACAAACAAACAAAGACTTACATTTTCACTTCAGAAATATTTTTGATTGACTTGTTCTATTTACTCTTGACCTTAATGGTGAAGGGTAACACATTAAATCCTCTCCGCGGTACTATTCATCCTCACTTCTCGTTACGTCCCTCCACTCTCTACCTATCACATCCTTCTATCTCTTCTCCTCCTCTGCTCCTCACTCTCTTCTCTCATTCTACAATACTTCTCCTCTTCTCGTCTGCAGCTTCTCGCTCTCCTACTCTCTCTCGTCTACATCTCATAGTCTCGCGTTTAGCGCGATCCAACACAAGGATCCCGGAATTTACTCCTGCTTTCTCAGGCAACCTTCTAACCGAGGTTGAGGCTTGTTCTCGCGAGGTCCTCCTTCAGGAATTCTCCTGTCACCCACTGCCCAATGGTCTCTTGCAGGCTCTTCATTAATATGGGCCGGTACCGCCAATTCGCCCAACTGTTTGGAGACGCACTGCATTTACGCGCACAGGTAGCATATATTGCTGTAGTCTTGTCGGTAGAACTTTTTGCTAAAGGGCGTTCGTGCAACTCCGAGTTCCGCTTGGCTTTGGAGTCTCATTTCCAAATTATGATGGCTGCCGGCTCTCTGCAAAAGAAAAAAAGAAAATCTTATGTTCTCTGCCTCGGACCCAAAACATTGGCGCTGACTTCAAACTCCCACTTCATCTTGCTCACACCATTCTTTGATAATTATTTGAGTAGATTCGCTCACACAAATTTTTCGCCACTTTTAAAGGCAGGAGGATGTAGATAGGTGAGAGAGGAGGAGGGAGTGTGTCTGAAAGTACTATGAGTCGCGCTTATCATCTCCCTAATGTTTCTGCAATAACCTCTCACTTACAATCTTTATACTGCATTGTTACAAATGATGTCTTCCTCAGCTCTCTCCTTTCACACAGTCGGCATCATATATCGCTTCTTGTCCAAACTTTCCAACTCCTCAAAAATTCTTTAAAGGCTCTCACCTAATCCGTCAATCTTTGTAAATGTGAGATTCTACGTAAAGAGGTAACAAGGGTCCCAGTAAACGCCACTCCTCCTATATTCTATTTTATGCAGACTTGTTCCTGAAAAGCGCCGTTTTTTTCAAGGACAAATCAGGCGTCCCTTTAGTTTAGACCTTTAGGTCTTTTGGAGAGATTCTGTGCTCCAGGCTCCCCTCTGGCTGGAAGATTTTCGATGGGTGTATAGAGACCTCATATTCTCTTGCGTTCTGGTATTTACCACCCACAGAATATAGTAAAATGGTATTATATATAGATGTTTCGTCTTGTTGAACTACCCTGTCTTTATATAATGATACAGATTATTTATATTATTTTACGTATATATATATATAATGATATATTCGATAAGTCAATGCGCTGCCCACCCTCGTTATATGATTAAGCTTATTAAAAAACCTAATTTATTACCTGCAATGTCACCATACATACCATACCCTAATTTGACACCCTTAATATAGTCACGTAGCAAGATATGGTTTGTATTAATATAGTTATATAAATATATATATATGTAATAGTATAATCTTTACAATAACTTAATTCTCTTATACAGCTCATATCAATTAAGTTGAATTAGAATTTGCAATCTGAATGTATAGGCATATACCTCAGGTTAAGTATATACTCGAGATATACCTCAATTATAATTTATTTGATTATCTTGACCTCATTGATATATTTTATATGTTCATCAGAACATAAAGGAAAATTCTCTCAAAAGAGCTTATAATGTTTCTCGAGTTAATGATGTCAGCTTTCGGAAGGAAGATAAGGTGAAAAAAATATATATCTCTACTCTGAAAAGGAGATCCGATCCAACCATTTTTCAGTATTTATTTTTTTTATTTTTTATTTTTATTCTTGGTTTATTTTCTTTTGGTAACAAAAACTTTTAATAGAATAATAAAAAGGTTTTTAGGAAAATATGAAAAAACTGAACTAATGTGCGGTAAGTCAGATAATTTTCTCGCTTTGGTAGTAAATATAATAAATATAATGCATATATAAGTATTATGGTGAATGTAGTATATAATAAGGTATAATATATAGGGCAAATAGTAAATCAATATACCTACCTTACTACCTGATATTTGATAGTATATATATGGATATAGGTACTGATTTGGGTATATATTAAACCACCACTATAGAGACTGAGATAACTAACCGCAGTAAATACGATGATCTTATTAATGTTAAGGGTGGTAATGTCGTTCTTAGATAGTAAATCATATTTGAGGTCATTTTTTATTTGAGATTTATTGTCACATGTAGTCCTTTTAGTAACAGTAATTAAATATGTAATCTTTCTATATATATAAAATATATAATATTTATATATACTAAACTTATTATTTTCGGAATGTCTATATTTAACATTTATTATTTATGTTAATTTATATTCAGCGTTCAATTACAACAATATAATTATATTAATATATTATATATATTAATTAATAGTAATAAACTATATTAATATTATATATAATATTAGAATAAGATAATTACCTAATATATAATATTAATTTAATAATATGGTGATACCATATAAATAATTTGGATAGATATAACTTATAGTACTTGATTATATAAATAGGTTACTAATATATATAAGTTAAGTAACGATAGGTTAAACCGACCAGTTTGATTAAATAGTTACGGTACCCTTTATATATCTGGTGTGGATTCCTTGTCTTTTCACTCTCAACCCAATGAATATATCGACAGATCTTAAATCCGCCGGTCTCTTGTTCATCAATAGTCTCTCTAACTCTCTTCTCTTACCTTTCTCCCTCATGAAAGTTCTCTGTCTTTGGGGGACAAGAGTATATAAGATTGGTGCGGTCTCCTCCTCTCATTGCTCCTCATGGCATACACTCCCTCTCTCTGTCCTCTCTCTCTCATCCTAGCTATATATATATATTTATAGTATTGAGGAATGTAATATAAATTTATAATCATTTCTATCACACCCCCTATCACTAATTCTAATTAATTTAAGAGTATAGATATAGGTGACAATGCCCAGTCATGTTGAACTGAATACTAATGTCCATAGATGCAATCTATCCATAAGATGGACTGAAACGAATAAAAATGTTGGAAGCAAACATAGGATCTGTCATTACTAGGTTATTTATTTATTTAACTTATGTGCTTATGAACTAAGAAAGAATTAAATTCTCTCTTTAATACATATTATATGTAATTTTATGTTTGGATATTAATATTCTTCAAACCATATTATAATAATGAAGTGTCAGAACGTGTAAGTATTATGGACTATAATTGATACACTAGAAATACAAATCATTAATATATACTCACAATGGAGAATATATACGTTTTATATGTATAATAATAGCTAGTAACTCTAGGATATATAATTATACAAAATAAATATTTTTTGTATTTATGTTAGTTTAATTACATTATTCCATCTATGCAAAGGATTGGATCGCTGGTATGGATAATAAATCAGGTTACATTTATTTGATTAAATTTGCTGTATATATATAAACTTCTATTTTTATTATATATAGTTTATTTTATATGAGATATTATATTTATCAATTTCTCATACAAACGAGTGTGTTACAGTGTTACTAACATCATAATTATGTAATGGTATGAATTAATCAACTTTAATATGTCAACTGACCGTTCTGTACTATGATGACAATAATGGTTTTATTTCTCAGATAGAGAGATATGACGGATAAGACTGAGGATAGGTCTCTTTTGGTTATATTATAGGTGAGCCTGTCATTCTTTATAATTATTATTGAATGATAATTTGTGTCATTATGTTAAATCTTGGAGTCTTACCTCAATAATTTTTAATTTGCTGCTCTTAGTGGATTGCTCATTATCTAGCTTATTTGAAACTGCAACTATGATCCTCGTGTGTTCTCATGGTTAAATGTCGTTTTGTGAATGAAAGATCTCTTTAGGATGTTCATTTCTTAGAAAGTTTCAATCCCTAGGAACTCTCGGGTTTGGCCCAGCTCCGTCTAGGCCTAGTGAATATATACGTATTCGCCTCAATATAGATTTATCTCCATTTTCCTCTCCATATTTCGGTGAGTCTTTCCTTATTTGTCGCTCGCGTTATCAATGTAAAATATGTACTATGATAATAGGTAATGAGAGTATATAATTGTTATCTCTTATGCGGCCACACTAAAAGAAAATTTTTCTAATGAGGGGGTCTCCGCGCTCGCAATCCCGAAGTAGCCTGCACGCTTGGTATTTGTCTCCATTGTATCTCAGGTTAGGAGTTTAGGCAAATTCCGGGATGTGAAGACCTCTCCAGTGTAGGCTCTTCCCTCTCCTCTCGTGCTGCGTTTCTCACTGCGGTAATACCCTTGTATTTCGAAATTCACAAAAGGATACGAGTGCCCCGGAGAGGACCCCGTACTCCTGACAGGTCGCTGTTAATCGATGGAAAATAATACTCTCCTATAAAGCCGGGCTCCGATGATTATAAGTTAAGGTAAGGTAACCTCTCTGACTCTGTCCCTCTTAGAGAATTAGTAATACTTATATAAAATACGTGACTCTCAAATGTAATTTATTTGTATGTTAATCAGAGATATAAAGTTAAAAAAATATTAACGAGTTTATATTCATACGTCTATTTATTTGAGATCTGACTTAAATATCAAAGCAGTGAACATCTCCTCTTTCCAACAGATCATTTTAACAATGGTGTAATTGAAATTCTATTCTCCTGCCGGAGCTCATGATTACACAATGTTGCGTTTACTTCATTGTGATGGTTTTTCTTTCATTTTTAAAGACCATTCCCGAAAAAGGAGATACTGCGTGCGACCCATACTTACAGGTTCCCACTTCCTCTGTTTCTCATGGGTCCCCCGTTATCGCGCCACTCCGCTCACAAACCGAGCCCTCTCAACAAATAAGTAAACATGCCCTCCAGACAAAAGGCGGAATTATTACAAATTTTTTTTCTGTTTTATATATATATTATATACCAGAAAAAAAAAACTGTAGAGAACTGAAATAAAAATCGAAAAAGAAAACAAAAGAAAAAATTATCCTTCAGCGACCGGACCATCATAAATAGTGAGCGAAGATTGGAGAACCGCGGATTTAAGTACGCGCGAAGACCTGAATGGATAGAAATGCATTGGGAGAGACTTTTGAGAGTTTCTCCCAGAAAAGTAGAAGGAAGAAAAAAACACTTGAAAAAAGAAAGAAATGGATTGTAAAACGGAATAAATAAGAGAGAAAGAGGAAGAAATCAACAAAGGAGGAAGAATAGAGAGAATTTAAATGAATGAGATGAATAATAATGACATTGAAATGAGAAGAGATTAAAAGAAAATAAAGTGAAAATGGAATGAGTGAAAATATATATAGGAAATAAAATGGGTTAGGAGTGCCTGATATATTGATACGTACAGATATAGAAGAGATGATGAGTGAGTATATTCCAATATCGATATAGTTGGTTGAGTGTGTTGCTGGGAATTTTTTCAATAATAAATACTAGGACCTTGCTGTAAATATTAAAGTTTAACATTACTCATTTGTTTATTATAATAATAAATTTTTTATAGCATTTTAAAATTCTTAAATTGTTACTCCAGTCGGATGCTGAGATTGTCAAAATTATGACTTTCAAATTGATTTGTCAGTTGGAGAACCAATGAGGTCCATACTCTTTTGCTCAATAAAAGAGAAGTTAGGCAGATCATGCAGCGATTCTGAACCTATTGAAATTATCAAGAATTACTAATAGTAATACCTCCAATTTATAATATGTCGCCTCCCAATTGTAACTCATAATAATAATAGATTAATTAATAAATAATTAAGTGATATAAGCAAGGGTATAAAATAAATAGTGTATCCGATTTATATAGTAGATCAGCCCACTAAATAGTGATATATCAGTTAGATACATCAACTTTTTCTACCTACAATAAAATATAAATACGTTAAAATAGGGGAAAAACTAGACTGTGTGACTAACTAGGTATTAAATATATATTATATCTGTTCTCGATTTCAAAGGGATATAAAATACAATAATTTTTTTATGTCAAAGAGATGTTATACTAATATAATATAATAAACGTATCGTTATAAGTAAACCGTATCTGTTGCAGCGAAATAATACTGACGCTTTACTTGTCACCGGATATACTATGTGTGATAGAAGTCAGTTATGATGAATGAGACTCAAACATGAGTCGGTGTTAATGATAGAGTGTAACTTGTCATATCTAATACCAAAAAATTTTGGACCTGGAGCAATCCCATATTATAATCTCCCTTATTACTGTTGTAATAATATATATATATAATATATTAATATATTTATTAATAGTATATATATATATATATCTCCAGAGTATATTAATAAACATAAGTAGTGTAACATTATAACAATTTATTAATACAGTCGGTTATAATGAAAAATCAGACATACTAATCCTATATATTTCATATTAATACTTATAAGTATATAATTACTCTGTTAAGTGTAATAATAAGATAATATGTCATTAGTAATATGTATATATAGGTATTATAAGTTATAAAAAAGATGTTATAGAGGTGTATAATCAATAGAAGTAGTAAGAGAATAACGGGTGAATTGATTAATATAGTTACTTGCTTAATTTATTAATATTACTATTACCTCTAATGGCAATATAAAGTGACCTAATATATCACAATAATATCTTCATAATATAATTATAATATTATATAAGGTAATGAGATAATCATATTGTATATATATGTTTACACGTGCTGGTATAGTGATAAATAAGTGTAAGAGAGTAGTAAGTGAGTAGGAGTAATAGAAGGATCAGTTAGATATAGACATCTAATCCTTTTATAACGCCCAGCTGTGAAGGGAATATCTCCCCATATTAGAAGATCCTTGTGAAAAATTCCGTGCATGTAGTGACGATGATTTACATATCTCTAAAGTCGTGCGACACTATGAGGGTCGTGAATAAGTTAATAAACAAACTGGTCTGGGCTGATTTCCTGAATTTATGCTGATCAGGTGCTTAAAGCAAGTTTAGATATTTTCATATTTTGCAAGGCTCCGAGTTATTATTGAGATGAAAATTGTGTGTATGAGTTATGATGTCCTCGTGCAGATATAGATCACACGAATTAACATAAATATGAATGTGCGATACCGCTATATAAATAGTCAAATAGGGTAAGAACTAGAGAATAAATGATATCTTTTTCACCCCATACTATATAACCCTAGATGATATATAAGGGATATACTAGGACATACTAAGAGTACATAATATAGGTATAATGAAGTAGTGATGATGCACATGAACTGCTGTATAGTAGTCCAACGGCCTAATATCTATAAAGTGAACAGTTAATAAGATTATAAATAAGATCCCGCTCTCTCGTAAAATTGCGTCGTTTTATTTAGTAAAATAATCCTTGTACATTTACAGTATCTTCGGATTAGCGTGCAAAATCAATAGCAAATACCTTATAGCTAAGGACTTATTATTTGCGTCGAAACTATTTTATGGATAAGTGAAACATCACCTGAAAGCGCTACTACAGTTTAGAAGATAAGTCGTTGTATTATCTGCTTTTCTTTTGCCCGTAAGTTTAAGAGATTTTTATTTTTAAATAGGATAAATAATAACTGTATGATGTGAAAAATGTATAAATATATTAATAAAGTATATAATTATATTATGTCTTTAATATATAGTATTATATATAGTTGAGTTATACACATATATATACACTTATATATAATATAGCTATATTTATATTCAATTATATATATTATAATATTAATTAATATTATATATAATAATAATATATATATAATATATAATAATATTAAGCACCAAAATGGTACGATTACCCTGGTAGTACCAAATATTAGACAGGTTTAGTAAGTCACTTCGTACGACTCACAACTAAGCGAATATAATAAGTGACCACATAGTATTACTATACGCTGTTCCACAATGGCTCGGTTGTATCGGAGACGATATACCCTTAAGACCTACGGTTCTGTTTGAACTTGCCGTGTGCGATGTAACTCATCTTCTTGGACTCCGTGGGCATTGACTCACGACTCTATAGAGACTAAAAAAAAACTCTAAACTAGTAGTCGTAAACAAAAACCACCGATTCTCACGTTTACAATTAGAGTATTACTCTAAGTTGGCTTTAGACCTCTCTTGATATTTTGATGATATATTATTGGGTCACGCGCTCTATTACAACACACTAGTGTAAATCTCGAAGAGACACTCAACTCAAATAGTGAGTTATGTTCCCGTAATGTGTGTTTGAAGAGACTGCGTAAGTAGTATCAACAAAAAAGGTAAGTAGCCAATACTTTTCGTTTTGGAGTGACCCTGAGTGATTTATAGAGGGATGCCAGCTATCAAAATATCAACAGTCACGATGTAATATGTTTTTATTGTTCTCATGTTAATATATAGTGGGCAGTACTTTAACTTAAAAAACCACAAAGGTTACATCTATGTATCTCCACAAAGTAAGATCCGCAGAATATGTCCTGGTTGCCCTCATGGGGTAGGATAAATACTACCTGTTCCCATTGCTTCACTCACGAAATATAACTTAGTTGATGGGTTTATTATTGATATAGAAATGTGCATCACAGAATAAAATAGAGGTGAGTAACTCTCAGTAGTAATATGACTATAATAAATTAACAATGTGAGGGACCCTCAAGGTTATTGATGATTTATAATTCCATTATAAGTCCAAATACATATTCTGGAGTTAGTGAAAGTAAACCGCCTGCTCAAGTTTTCATCGTATGCATGTCTCGAATATTAATGCATGTTGTGGGAGCAGACATTGGGACCTCTCTAAGATTTCAAGGAAAGAACCTCCCGTGTGTAGGCCTCACGGAGTGTGATATGTGATAAAATTATCTTATTTCTGTTAGTGCTCATATGTGGGGACGTCATTTCATAGTTTAGAGTTGTGTGAGATTATAAATGAATTTAATTGATACACTAATTTTTATTGCTACTCAGCATAATGAGTAGACGATCGTAAGTAGTCGACTGCCTCTGAGTATCCCGGACCTCATATGGAAATAATGTTTCCCTACAGTGGATACTAACAATGACACAGCGTAACGGAAGCTGAGCACTCGCTCTACAGGAGGTGCGTTATATATACCGAAGCTATACCGTGTAATATTGACAAATTATGCCACAATTATATCTCTTTGTGTAGCTAGAAATACATTATAAATCGCGGACACCGATTAAAAGTAATGCTTCCCTTTAACCCTGTTAGTGGACATATCTGCTAGCATTATGTAAGATATTTAGAAGTGTGTATAGAAAATATATGTGGAGGAAAGTGAATCCTCAACAAACAAACTTAATCTCACCTCTGACGAGGAGACTAATCGGAATATGGGAGCTCCATTATGCTGTGAAGATTATACAAAAGGTAACATCTCCCTTGTATCTACCGTATATTCTATCAGAGTGAGTACAAACAAACAAATCGGCACCACATGTCCTCCTCAAGCTATAGATTCATATATATGGTAGTAGAACATATAGCATGACGCAATAGAAATGAGAGCCTAGTGAATCAATGAAGGCCTATTGAAGGATGATGATCATAGATAACATTAATAATTATGAGAGAAGTAAGATACACTCACAAGAGAACGGGGTGGGAAGTATTATACTCAGTTACTGGATGTAGGATGGGTATGATAAAAAAAGTCACACTGTAAATCATGGAATGGTAAGAAGGATTGATTCTCATATATAGTAATTTTATTGTCAAATATATATAGTATAGCACCATTATTGGATTAAAATTAGAATCATCTCATTTCGAATATGAGATAGTATTACGATTCGCGGTAGCGCACGACTATCTCAAAATAAATTGAGAGATAGTGTTAATATAGAGTAGCTCTCAAATTATAATCTGGCGGATAGTGATAGCTTATAGGACTCATAAAGAATTATGATGTGGGTGAGATTTATATATAGATGCCTCTAAATTCTTAATGACACGCAACACAACATGTTTATCTACACTTTAATCTCTATATGCACAGTGTGCAAAAGCTAAAGAGTCAATAGAATCAGAAGATCAATAGAGTAACTATTGTCCTCACGCGGTTCAGTATACAAGATAAGTATATAAGAGGAAGTGTTACCATATGAAAAGTAGATAAAAAGAAAATACTTTGCTCGACAAAAAATAGGCTAATACTCGAGATAAAAGAGATCAGTAAGATATAGAGGAGCGCAGTGGAGACAATAAACGCGAGTTAGCGATGAAAATACGCTCCTGGTCTGGAATCCGCGCCACAGAAGGAGAGTCCAGCGGGAATACCAAAAAATAGTGTTTGAAACAATATCATTGAGTGACAGGATTAAGCTATTATATAATAGCGAGATTTACTCCGACCCTCGCTAAGTGTTGAGAAACACCAAAGCAGATGGAGACGGAGATTCATAATTTTATATATACATCACTACATAAGAATAATATAACAGGAACGTAATACTTAGAATGATCTGTTGGATTATAAAGAGAAAAGTGCCACCGATCAAGAATATCTATCTCACCAAGCATATATTGAAAAAATGAGCGAAGAAACCGATGCTCACCATTGTGCGGAATAAGCGCGGATATATCGTACACAAGTCACTCGGGATAGCGCCGAAGATTAGCGTGAGAGGCTATGCCATGCCTCGTCAACGAGCGGCTACCACTCGCCATCACTCTGAGAGTGTCAGCCAAGCGGAGAGGTCGCGAAAACAGCGGCCTGCGGGCTCACGTCGAGCACGCAGATAAATAGATAACCGCCGCCCGCGGGCGGCGCCCCGCGCTATTGATGAAGACTGATCGAGGACTGATTATGTTTAAGAAGAGAACCTTTGCTGCTATAATTTAGAGTGCGGTACTAGAGCGACTTTATACTAACTAGTATATTTATCTAAGGCACTACGCCACTAGATTTCCGTGTGCGTCCTAGGGCGTCTTCTCAATTCCTTCTGACATTAGAGTGCGATGCGCCTTCAATGTACACACATGCTCTACGTCTTAGTTTACCGATTGTGATCTTTTTTCACTAAATTGTCTCTCTGTGTATTTTTCCATCTTTTAGTTCCCTTCACTCAGCCCAATTGTCTTTTACAGATGCTCCGCGTTCTTTGAGACACGAGCCCTGCCTCGCGTGAGCCATAGATTGAGAGACAAACTGTCCAGCTTGGCCAGTAAGCTCTTTGCGAGCAGGGATATTACACGCGACGAACGTTAGAGGCTAGAGTACTCCTCCCTAACCTAGTCAATGGGTTATATCTATATCTGATAAGATCAAGAGAAACAATTTTCGCAAACAACAAGACTACCACAACTCACTTGGCCCCTAGAGCATATGGGAACCTGATTACTCTTCATTGCGCACTCAAACACACGTGCTTCGAGCTATATCTCACTGATATTTCTCAGAGTGTCAGGTCTATTCTCTCAAAATGTCCCTAACTTAAGTTACAAAAATCCTGCACATCGACTGCTCGAATCGTGTAACACTATATGTTATACCTCATTATTGTATATAGTCCACTAGACCATAGCAGATTTAATGCTTCGCCGTGTGTATACTCCATCCTCCTCAGTATTACATGTAATTAGTGGTATGAAGAGTGCTCATTAACCAGTTAGAAATAGATTACGTCTAGTCCATACCTACTCTTACTCCGAGATCCAACTAAGGATATGAATGGGGAAAACCAATCACATAGATCTTGTGCACAATCGCTCACTGACCGTTCATATAATAAACTACTAAAGGACACTCATAAAATTTGCGTTAAATAGACTCTTAGACCACAGGCCACGTCAAGATTTATCAAAAACCACTCAAATTAATAGATTATACGTATTATAAGCCTTAATCTCTAGGCTTTTCAGGGGTTATAACTCGCGAATTTAATGACCATTTTTAGTAGTACTAGTATTAATTATAAGTGAGGGCATAGTACAACGTACCCTAATATTATTAGAGTAGTAGGGTGAACCTAACTCTATAGATCACCAAAACTTTTATGCTCTAATAGTGGAATTCAAGTCTATAAATATCACTTAATAATATATAGAAAATTAGCATATATATATATATATATATATTAATATTAATATATATTTAATTAACTCAAGTTATTTGAAAGCATATAGATATACAGTTAACTCTCATTAATAACCTCTAAATTAAGATATTATATTTAGGAGTATTCACGGACTTTCTAACCTAATTAGCTCGAAAGTTAAGATAAACACTATAATCATTGTGGTTAATTATCCTCGAATATATTATTTAAAATATGATAGTGTCTAGAAACAAAATATAACGTATACTAACTCCTTACAGGGTAAGCTCTGACTGGTTTTTCAGTGATCTTCGTAGGATGACCTGTCAAGAATATCCATCTCGGTATAACCAATAATAATACTATCATTATTATTACTGGCGAGTGTTATATACTATATTATAATAATATTGAATATTAAAAAGTGAATATTTCTATTTAAAGTGTAATTAGTAATTATTTTGATTATTTTTCAATTTTCAAAAAATTTGATATATCCTAGTTGCTAGCCTAATCTAATATGCTTGTGAGATCGCGTAGTTCTCAAACACACGCTCTAGTATAGAGGCTGGCTCTCGTCGAGTACAAACAATGAATACAAGAGACCTTATTCTCTAGTGATATATGCACAGTCCGCTAAACTCGGACTCTCGCATAGAACCCGTTATATTGCATCACACGGGTATGCCAGACAGATTGCGCCTCTCTGAGAGTGATGCGGCATACCATTTCTTCACGGTGCTACTTATGATATATATAGTGCACCCAAATCAGAGTAATCTGTTCGCAACAGAAGTATGCATGTATGAACATTTCATGTCGAATTTCGTGTGATATTAGCAGTTCCGTTCACTCAGGATTACTCTCAGACACATGTGTGATATAGCCTCACTCACCACTATGCATGTTATCTGCTATCTAACACTCTCTCTCTCTCATCACTCAGATAGTGAATAAATTCTTAACTAGTACTTATTGGATAAAATCGAGACTCGACAAAATATAGGGACTAGCAGATCAAATATCGTCCTTCATTGCCTCGTGGCTTTGTAATGTCTAACAATGCGAGAGATGATATGATTGAGGTAATCTTTCGCCAGTTTGTCAAAAGTGCTAAAATTTTTCGATGATGGAGCTTTATACGGCCCAGCAACAAATTAAACAAAACGTCTCTAGATAATGTTTTTCATAAAACAATCTACTGTAGAGTAATAATTCTCAGACAGTTAAGATACCATCTGAGACATTGTGAATTCCAAGACCTATATCTGGTTTGTAGCTTCCGTAATCTGTTTACTTTCGGTGAAGCACATGAGTTGTCAAATTTTATCTTCATAATAGCATAAATTAATCACAAAGTTACATAAGGGATATAATAGAGTAATTATAATTGAGATCTCTAAATAATTAATAAAATCTATATAATTTTACACAAAGTGTATAAATAAATTTAAATAATATTTAATAAATACTAATTTAATAAAATATAAATAATATGAATCTAAATATATAATATATAATTTAAGTAATTAATATATAATAATAAAATAATAATATATAAAATTTAAATATAATTATTTATATAATATATATTTAATAATCCAAAACATATAAAAAAATAATAAGTAATAAATAAGATTAAATATAAATAATATGAATAAATTAATAACTGAATTAATATAATTATGAATAAAATATCATGAATAAATTTAATAATATATAATAAATAATTAATAATAAATTAAAATAAATATAATATAATAATAAATGAGTTGACGCATTAATGATCTGACGTTGAGCAAGTAAAATGTATCATTTGTCTTTATTCTAATAAAGTTAACACCTTACTGACTAGCATGATGTATACCCGTTATTCTAAGTTTGGGAAACTACTCTAGGTGTTGCTATTCCATGAGTGTTCCATGAGGCTTTATATATCATGTTATCGAACCTTGGTACCACATGAGGTGCTCAATGTAAAACTGTCCCTGTTCGGTTGACTGCTTATATTACAGCTCAAACTCTAAATAAAAGTATTTAAGTAGTGATAACGATCTTTGTAAAACTTTTACCTCGCAGCCTAGAAATTTTTGATACGCGGCACATTTATACATAATATATTATACTAGAGCAACACTGTGTAAGACCTATGAAATAGCTCGTCATAGGTTATAAATAATAGTAAAGAGTGCGCGGATAATGGGAGGAACAAACTATTCAAATTAAAAAGATTTGAAGTTTAATAATACAGAGCATACGCCTACACATTAAATAACACATTGCCTATGTCTCACATTTATTTGAACGCATATGTTAATGACAGAATTCGCTAAAAGGTTATGTTAATTAATTTTATATGATGTTGCAATGTTTCGTGATATAAAATGATTGGCTGATTATAACCTTTAAGATTGGATATTAATATTTAAGTGTTTAAAGGTTAATTTTTATTTGGTCGGCACAATTTCAGAATAACAATGAGATAATGAGATGAGTATTCGTATATATATTAGAAATTTTTAATCCGCATGGTCATCCCTAAACTACTGTAGATTGAAATACCTTTAAGTCTTACAATACGCACACAGAATAAAAAAGCTACTATTTAGTATATGTGTTTACTGGGTATGGTTAGGTACATCATGCCATTAAGTTTCTCAACATGTATTTGTAATATCATTAAATATTGTTTTATTTTAGGCTGTAAATCAATAAAAAAATATCTAATAATATTAGATGTCAGTGGAATGTGACACACTATGTGTATATTAGATTCTTGCTCTTAGAGCACTCGAAATGAGTACCAAAATTCACGAAAAGTACTATCAATCGTAAATTGTCTAGTAGTTCCTATTATATACATAACGTGATAGTCGATATAGTTTAAGATGGTACTCGTAAATATCGCTTATATATAATCATCGTCTTTAGCATATCTTAATGAGATAAATAATTATATAGTAACTTAACTCTCAGATTCCATATCTAGATACTCTTCCTTCAAGATTATGTTGCTAGGATTCTGCGAAGTCATGCAATAATAGAATGTGAGTGTGATCACACGATGATTGAAAGTTTTAGTAGAATGAACCTTCAGGAGAGAACGCGATTCAAACTCTAAAAACACGCTTGTACTACATATGATCCAATATTAAAACCTTAAGGATAACGATTACACCATATCATCTATATTTTCAATTTATATTTATAAGTTGTAAGTGTCGTTTGAACCTATTTCATTACTGGAATCTCCCTCTCACCATTGCAATAGTTCTCATTCCTAATTAGATACATCGATATCTCAAATATATACGTATACAGAAAAAATCCAGTTGATATCTCTACGTCGTATTTACTACAATACTAATCGATCTCTACAATTTCAATTAGGATAACATGCATAGATAACGTTATACTTAACTACTTAAAACCTAGCAACGCTGTCTTACCTTATTTGGTAGATCCTGTTATCTAATGCTTCGTTTCCATGTCTAGTAACATAAAATTTTCTTCTTTTTTGTGATTACTCTATGTCTGATTTACCATAAAGTATTATACGCGAAATGTGGTTCATCTCTAAATTACCCATTAGTCCACTCTCCTCCCATAATTAAAGTAAGGCTCATGTCTTATAAAGAATCAAACTACTGAGATAAAAGTAGATGAAGTCAAAACTAAATTATCTATTTTAATAATATATTAATTAAGTAAATTAAATAAATATCATATCATATAAATATAATAATCATAATATTAGTATATCAAATATATAATAATAATAATTAATTTATTATACAATAAGGAGATGAGGGACACAAATATAAAGCTGAGCTAACTTGAAAAGATAATGTTATGATGATTGAGAATAATGGTAAACGATTAATTAGTTAAAAATAAACTAATACTTTTAGTTATATGAAAAAGATAATGTTATGATGATAGAGAATTGGTAAGAGAGTAAATACATAAAGCTCAGAAAGAAAAGTAAAATAATAACTATACAAAAGAACAATAATTTTATATAGAGTGTATAAAAAATGTCTCATTAAAATGTAATTAATAGTAAATTATAAATAGTGATGAATGGAATAAATAAGAAATTGAAAGAATATTGGATTAATTAAAGATAAATAATTATAATAATTATAGGGTAATAAATAAAAATAAGAAATGAATATAACTATATTTAAAGCAAAAAAGTTGTGGAGTTATTGGAAGCAGGATTAAAAGGAGTGAAATGAGGAGGCAATAAAATTAAAGTTTAGACTATATTTTTAGCAAGGAATTTTAAATTTGGTAAGAAGAGGAATCAATATCTTACCTGCCATCGGATGTTAATATATTTAATTTTTAGACTTTATATTTTTATTAATATTTATTATAAATATTTTATTTAGTACCTTCTAATTATTTATAGTGAAGCTCAAGACGATATTAATTATTTATTATTAGGATACTTTCGAATTAATATAATATTGATTGAAACTTTAATAGCATTTAAAATTATTAGATGTAGTATTTGATTTAAATTAGATTTTGTATTATTTTGTATGCTTTAAATGATTTGACGAGATAAACGCAGTCGAGATATAGGGCCGCTGTAGCTGAAGCAGAGAAATTTCGCAAAGGTACGCTCCAGGAAATTAAACGAGTTTGGTCACCACGTGCGAAATTACATACAAATATGAACTAGTGTATGAACAGTGTAACAATAAATGGTAAGATAGTATTGAGCTTAAGAACAGCATTTGAGCAGAATGTGTAGTAGATAGAGAGGAGGAGTAAGGAAGTCGAGGTAAAGAAGGAATATTATACAAGGTATTATAAAGTACGGGTATGTTAGGATGACACAGTTAGATGTATGTTAAGAACTTCATAGAGTGAGGAAGACTTGGCATCGCAAGGTTCCTGATTTGGAGGGAGATGAAGGATGAGTGATTAGGGGGATGATAGGTTAGAGAAAGTTACTGTGAGAGTGAAAATGAGGTTAAGGATGAGTAGGCGGTAGGATATGATGAAGCGAACACTATGCAAAAGAACACGGGCGAGGTGCTCTCACTTTGGACTCTCCAATAAGCCCAGACTGTCCCGTAAGTCAACCGAGTGAGCTCTGGGACCGCCCTAGCAAGGTGGTAAAGCCACGCAAAGCCAAAGCCAGATCAGGCCATAGAGACATGAGAGCGGAGCGATAAATAGGTGTGAGCCTGAGGGGCAAATGCTATAAACAAGCCCACGTAAGTATTACACGACGACACGACCGATATGAGGGGAAACTCCTAGCGTGCACGGCCAGTTAGGAACAGCGTAATCCAAACATAGCTCTGGATGTTGATGAACAAACCCTCTGCTAGGAAAGGACGGAAGAAACGTTAGAACTAGGAGGAAGTGCAGTCAAAACCAGAGGGGAAATATTTGAGCATGGCGTAAAAAAACGCCCAAGCAAAAATCAAACTAAGAAGTCATTATTACGTACGACGTAGCAGGCTTGGTTCTTTGAATAAAACTATGTAATTAGATAGAATCTTTTTTGTAGTCTAAACATTTCATAGAGAAAATTTTTGAGAATACAGAGATATCTGACTGTGTAAGATTGACTACTGAAGGAGAGATCCAGTTGCGATATTTGTAATATTTAAGACTGTTAAGTAAAAAGGAACTATATTATGATTTAAGTTTTCCAAACATTAAGGCTGATGAGATAAAGCAAAGTTGTATAACAATGTGGATGGGTTGGAGAGTGGTAAAAATAATTGAGGAGTTGGTATATAAAAGAGTAGTGTGTGGTAAATGAAGAAAAAAACTGAAGTTTAGTGGTTACATGACTAAGTAAATGGACCAAATAAAGTGGCAATTCCATGCTGGATAAATAGTTGTAATAAAGTTAAAATAGATGTCCCATGAGGGATTCAGTGTACTATGTAGGAGTTAGCACTAATTGGTCTCTCAGTATATAATAAGGGATAGGCATTTTTAAGACCAGGGATCATATAAATGCAAGGTTTTCTAAGGGTTTGCAGACGAATATTACCAAATAATGAGACATAGGCACTTCAAAGTTATAGTGAAGGAAGAGAGATGTATAAAAAAATTCAAAATTATATATCTTGATAAACGTAGATCCCGTTGGGGTAAGAGGCATAGGATAGAGATCGAAAAATGAATGAATAGATTTGAAATTGTAGAGTAAAAAAGTGTTAGAGGTTATTCTTTCAACCGATCATAGGTGTTATTCTCAAGAGATAAACAAAGAGTTGATTTAAATAACAAATGACGATAGAGTAGAAGAGAAATAAAGAAGACCAGAATGGAGAAAAGAATGGTGAAAGATTGGGACTTGGAAGATTCGTGGACGTCATAGAAGAAATGAGACCTGGAAAAGATATTAGGTATCTAGATATTATGAAAAGCTATAATATAAATTTTAGATTAAGTAGGTATTAAATATCACGATAAGGTTTGGAACAATGAGGATTGAATAAAAGAGTCATATATATAAATTAGATGCTTGAGTGTAATATAATTAATTATATATAGTAACTAAGTTGGTATGTATTATATTAAATGAAGTCAGGATAGTAGATAATATTAATAAGTTATATATGTATAATAGAGAATAAATAATAACTAGATTATATATATAATATATATAATATACTATGATATTAGTTATAATAATAATATAATATAAATATATATATATATATATTATATTATAACATATAGCCAGTATATTAATATAGCACAGATCATCTGAATTATTTACAAATATATTATGATTAATATTAGAGAATTATTAGATTTCAGCTAGTTTCCTTAACTACAGGTATATATGTGGAACTCATTGCTCTGAAAGAGATTTTGTGCTCTCCACAACTTTTGCCTAGTCAGCTGCTCGTGCTATGAAGAGCCATCATTATGGGGAAAACGATGGTACTAAAAGAGGGAACATGGGGTTAAAGGTAAAAGAGGATCGTGTTTGATCTGTAGTGTTTAGACACAGGGGCTGCGTGTATAATATTTATGAAACTACATTAGACAAACTGTGGGGTTTTGGATCTATTCTTGCACTATAAAAGCATATGGCTCTTACAAATAAGATATATCGCTACTCTTATAAACGAGTCTTTTTGATAATTATCTGTAACTTGTGAGACCAACTAAAGTTTAGCAATTAACCATTCCAATACCGGCCGGCGGAAAAGTCCGCATAGGAGCGCGAAGCGCACGGAGTCACAAAAGGCGAATAGGGCACTGATTGTGACAAAAAATATAAGGGCGGCATAGCGCTGGTGCACTAGGTCCGCGGCATAGGCGCATAGGCGCGGGCGCACTCAAAAAATTATAGGCACGCCCAGCTCTGAAGGAGATTTATTATTTATATATTATTATTGATTAGAATTATCCAATTTAGGTATTATTATGATTATTAATTATGGTACTATTTAAGTTTAATGTGAAATTATAATAATCTATATTTATTTATTTAATTATATGAAAAGTGATTCATATTATTATTACTTTTTTAGTTATTTTATTATTTGCATTACTGGGCTAAATTCACAGAAGTTAATATACTCTATTAGAAAGTCTTGATTTTTCAATTATTCTGATTACTTCAATGTAGCTAATTATTAGTAGTTTGTTTTTCTCATTATATATATTTTTGATGAGTTTTTAATATAATTATGAGTATTATTATATTATTTATTATTATTTAGTGCATAAATTTGTTTACATCTTATACTAATATTACTTTATTATTAGTATTATTTTATTTATTCAATTAACAAAGATTAACTACTCGAAAAATAAACTGTATAACGAAAAATGTTGCAAAAATATGATGCACTTTAAAATCAACAAACTATAAATTGTAAATAAATCAATGTCTCTACTTTTAAAAATTTCTAAAAACTACTAATTTTAGTTTATTTATTTTTTTATTTGGACACACGACAATTATTTTATCAATATTGTTTTCAAAATGAACAAAGAATTAACTTTATTGGCAGGTTATGAGAAATGGCAATCCACAGGAGTGTTACTGTGACCACGATGAGAGCTGATGGTATGGGTATCATATATTTTGGACTAAGCCAGTAACTATACTTATATAATAGTCACATTGGGCTGTTATTTATTCAAGAAGTATATTACTCTTATATAAAGATAAAATAACCTGCATGTATGAAAGAGTAACATTAACATTCAGGAGGCTGGGAATTAAAAAAGTCGAACATATCTCCCAAGAATTATCTTATATAAGTTAAAAAGACTGTTAGATTTATGATTATTATATTATATTATATTAGTATCTATTTTTTATTGATATTATTAACTTCCCTTTGTGTCAATTATAGTATTTTATTCATATTTTATATTATTATGAGTTAACTATTATTTATTTGTCAGTCTTTTCTATTATTATTATTCATTTATTATTATTATTAGATATATATAAATTATTTATTATAATTATATTATTTATACTGAAGTTTATTTTTATATTATTAAGTACAAGATGCCATCTCTATTTAGTATTGATGGTTAGTTAATTTTGTATGAGTTTATATTTATTATTATTTATGCTATCATTATATTATTATTATTATTATTATTTTCATCATTTATCCATTATTATTCTTTAATTATTATTAAGCATTTAATTATTGTTCGTATTTTAGTGTATGATATTATTTCTTATTATTTCTTTATTATTTATATATTTACTTATTAGATTACTGGGACATTTCGACAATAGTCCCTAATTTAATTATTACCAATAACTTTATTCTACTCAATAAAATACCATTTATTTTGTTATTTTCTAATACTATTTATTTATCTATTAATATATATAAATATTATAGTATTAATATATAATATAATATATATTAAATATAAAAAATTATTGACTAACTGAGTGTTAATTTATAAGTATTAGTTTGCTACCTTCGTCAAGTTATCAGGTATTAATTATTATTCTCGAGTATCTTATTGGGACAGAGGATTATAAAAGTTTCTCGTTATTTTATAATTATATAATTATTTAAACCTCGATAAATAAGAAAGAGTTAAAATGATAATATATAAATTGTATTATAAATAATTAACTTATATTATTATATTATTGTATTCAGTGTAATTTTACTTACATTGGAGTGAATAAATAAGATAATGATCGATTTTCATTAATAAATTTATTTATATTATCACAATTACTTATCTATTATTTATTATTAATTATTAATTTTAATAGATATTATTATTATCAATTATTAAAAAACTCTATAATTAATTATATAAATACAAAATATATCTATATTAACCCTTAAATATTGATTCATAGTAGGATTGTACAAGAAATTAACATGGACTATCATTATATAATCTACATATTAATGTAGTAATGATCTAGATATATTACTGTGGTCTATATTATTTATTTATATATCTAATTTTATTATATATATAATTTTAATTATTTATGATCTTTATTATTGCTATTATTATTATTATATATTATTTATTAATATTATTTAATGAAGCCATTTATATTTAATGTATAATTTATCTATTAGTAATTTATTTATTAATTACTGAATTTATTAGTATTATTATTATTATTATTTATATTTTTAAATATTATTATTATTATTTATTATTTATATTTAATATATTATTAATTATTAATTATTTAATATTATTTAATATATTAATAGATTATTTGTATTTATTTTATTATTTTCTAATTATTATTTATTTTAATTTATTATTATTAATGATCATGATACTCATATTAATTGACACTGTAATATTACTGTTTCATTGAAACTTATTATATATATAATATATATATATATATTGATATAAATAGGTATATATTATATTAAATAATATATATTAATAATATATATAATTTTTATTTTATTTTATGTTAAATATATATTATATATATATATATTAATTTATTAAATATATATATATATTATTATATATATAAATATATCCATTATATATTAATAATATATAAATAAATATATATATATATTATATAATTATAATTATTTATATATATAATATATATATTAATATATTATTATATAATAATAATATTTCAGATATTTTAATAGATTTTTTGAATATATAATATTGACAGAGAAAGGCGAGACCTTGCGGAAAATATTTGTTCGTAATAATTTATATATTATATATATATATATATATATATAGATATATATATACTATATATATATATATAATACAGTTTGGAGATACAGCTCCACACATCGGATCATCATGAAGGGGGAGCACTTATGTGTAAAATATATAAGTCAAAATTCAAAGCTTAAAAATTAAAAGGAAGAATATTGTCAGAAACTATTTATTACATTTTTTGTAATTATTATATATATATATATATATATATATATATATATATATATATAATATTATATCAGTGAGCGCTATTAGGTGTTTTTACCGCTGGGAAGAACCAGGGGGCCCCGGGCCTCCTCTAAAAAAATGTCAAAATGTTACTATAATGTTTCAAATGTCTATTTGGAATAAAGAGTATGTTAAAATGTTGGAGCAGCAGAACATTAATTTAACTATTGAAATCTGTTTCATTTTTTCAGCATAAGTGTTCTGTAGGAGATCATTGGACTTGGAGGCATTACATTTGTGGGAAAATTTTTTTCCTAGGTGTGGCCTAGCTAGTAGAGGACTTAAACTATGAACATGCTGTGTATAACACAATCGGTGATGTCAAGTGGCGCAAGCCATGACCAAAGAACTCTATTCTTAATTTATGTCTATTTGAGGCTAGTTTACCACACCAAGGCCTTGCTTCATCGAGCGTGGTCGTGAGAAAATTAAATCCTCCCCAAAATTATCGGCAACACTCTACCCGTTAAAGCGTCTAGTAGTTATGAGCCCTCAAGCATAATAAAATATCGCTTCAATAAAATTATAAGAAGACCACTTCTAAGTAAAAAACAATAATTAAAGTATAGAAAAAAAAAAAACATTAAGATAAATCTTAAGGATGATAAATGAATTATAACACACCGCTTAGAAAAATCAAGAATTTAAGATAGATGATAAATTAGGCATAAAAGGATATATCTACCGGGTGTTATGAATATTTATACTTTTATGATTTATCCTAAACCTCCCTGCTCTACGTGTATATTAGCCATTTATAGTAACTTTATAATATACATGAATATTCCATATAATATACTTGAATAAATGATTACATATATCTTATTAATATTTCACAGATAACTCGTAGAGAGAAAGAGAGAAGAGGAGAGATATAGAGTGTAGAGAGAGATATATAAGATGAATAGGAATTAGTAGGAGAGAGAGAGACGAGAGAGAGAGACGAGAATATGAAGATTAAAATTGCAGAATTATATACTATTAAAATTTACTATATAATGAGACCGTGAGTATAATTGCCCAAGGTTGTAAAGATAATAAAGCGAAGGTAAAATATATTTAAGTCCCAATTTTGGTGAGAACTCTAATGCTAGGTAGTATATACCTAGCAGCGTCATAGTTTCAACGCATCGATAATAGATTTTCACGTGTGATTAGAGGCTGTAATTTTTAGGAAAATCACTCACGGTTCAATCACAGTCTAGTTTATTAACTCTAAACTGCAATAGGTAGATAACCTATTCTCTCCTCATGATGAATACTTGGTTGTCTTATATTAATTAACATTAAGAAATGCATTAGTGGTATTGTTATGATATCGAGCTCGATTATGAGATAACTATATACTGAGATGAATTATAAAACTGGTTGAGCATAGAGTGTATTTATTTGATCACGCCATACAAGCAGTGAATTAAAATGAGATGAGAGTATGAATAAATTATGTACTACGTTGATGACCTAAATAGGTGTGTATATACTAGTACGGACAGGTTATTTGAGATAGTATGATATAACTATAATAAAATGTGATATAATGAAGGAATATTCCTCTATAGTAGGTGTTTAAATTAATTATGTAGGTAGTTGGTAACTTGTGGTTGGTAACGAAATTTATATAGAAATTAATTATTTGAAATGTTGAGATTTGGTATATAATATTGATATTAATGTTAAAAATTTAATATTATAAAATCTTTTACTAATTTTACACCTCTTTCAGCTGAATTTGAAAATATTACTGATTATATAAATAATTAAAAAATTTACTAGGGAAAATCTTTTATTATGTTTAAGATTTCCTCTACGGGCGTATGGAACTAGGCAGACAATTAGGAGGACTATAAATTATAACATTGCGATACTGTATATATAATAATAAATAAAACGTATTCATATAATAATTGGTTACATTACTTTATTATATTATTAAAACTACTTCAGCTACTACATTTACTCTTTATAATAATTCAAGAAAGGATGTGCCTCTGTTTATCCATAGGGATATTTATTATTAATGTAATAAATATATTAATTAAAATATAGTGATGTTCAGTATTATAATATAATAATAATTACTGTTTATAATTAAATTTGGAGTGACAACCCGGTTTTACACTTGTTGGCTGCTCCCCATGTTTCGGTTTCAACAGAAACGCCACCACAAAACAAATTGAAAAAAAAAAAAAAAAATAAAAAATAAAAAAAGCTCTAAACTTAATCATATATTATGTACAGAATTTTTTGAGTCGCTTATATTAATGGATGTAGTTGTTGATTATAGTGGTAAACATTATGTTATACGTAGTGATTTAAAGTCATTTCAATAAATTATTAAATGGTACAATGATATATATATATTTCAGTGTAATATACTAAAGAGATTACTATTTAGATTAATATAATAGTATATAATAGCCTAAGCTGTATGTATAGATGTAATATAAAAAAGGAGGCATAATGTTAAACTAGTAGGTTATAATGATAGAAATCAATATCAGTGGTGTCGGTTATATGATATCTGTTAGGCCGGGGTATATGTGCTTTTTACCCTTAAAACCTCTCAGATACATTTTATGTATAATAATATAATCGTGAGATTTTTCTTCTGTAAATTCATTGAATCATATATATTATATTAAAATAGTATTAAGTAATAAGTTAAAATAAAGAAGTACTTATTATTGTACATTCAGAATTTATAATAAATGTGAAAAACAACCCCAAACCAAAATTAAATAATAGCGTAGAATTTAAATAATTATGAATTTCAATTATAAAATTCTCCGATCCTCAACTTCAGATCTATTATGAGAAGTAAAAATCTTTGCACTGGAGCGTACGATAAAGGACGTCATTTTTTTAAATCACTATATCATATACTTATATATAAGGAGCGGTATAGCTAGAGTTCTATATACCTGTTACCTACCGCTAAATAATCGAATAATCATATATTGAAAACCTCTTATCTCTAGTTCTCTTCCTCCCAGTAAATATTATGTTACCGTGAAAATGTGTGGTATTGTTTAGATAATATTTATTTAGATCGGGATTGAGTTCAGATTGTTTCTGATTATTTAGATAAACATAATATTTTATATAACTTTATCTAGTGGTTTTATAGGCTAATTATATAATAAAATAATTTGATATTAAATAATTGACAAATATGGTAATGAAAGGGTGATTAGATTTTATATATTATTATAAATAAAATAATACGAGCCCTCATATAAAACTGGTATCTATAATTCTCGCGACACATACTATATATTAATACATATAACAATTAAATTAGGCCTTTAAATAATATACTCCTATATTGGAAGTAAATTGTATGGACTACATTATCTGATAATTTTGCACTAGTAAGTATTATATTGTCATAGAGTCTATATGAGAATACAATGTTCCTCAAGTTATCTAATGAGTGATTAAGGGGTACGTATATTATATAAAATTGATTATTAAGAAATTAATGGATCTACTCAATAGTATAATGTCCGTTGGAGGCAAGGAGAATCTATTTCCTACAAGCGATTATATTATTAGTTGATTACTTAGGATTAATATATATTATATAATTAAGTAGAAAAATTCAAATGAAAAGTCAGTATTTAATAGAGAATTTGGTCGTATAACTTTAATATATTATTTCTAAAATTTATGTTTAGGTATGTTTGTATTGTTTTCCTTGTATGTTGTTCTTCTTCTTCTTCTATTACTTCTTTCTTCTGATCTTTATTCTAGTCATTCTTACTTCTATCTTTCATATCTTCTCATTCTATCTTCTGTATTATCTTATGCTTATTATCTTATAGATCTTATCTTTCTGTACTAATTTCATTCTATAATTTATATTTTATTATTATTTATAATTTTAATTATATTAATTATTGATTATTAATTATATAATTTATTATTAATTTATATATATAATTGAATATATTGATTATAGTTTATATATTATTATATTATATTTAGTTGTAATATATATATTATTCGATTAAAAAGTAATAGTATATTATTAATTAAACAGATTAAGAGTCAAGATAGGTGTCCCCAATGATAGTAACCAATTAAATATTGCCGGTACCCCAAGTTTGTATGAAAGGAGTATTAGATTTTGGCCTTATTTAAATTCCAATGTTACCATAGCTATTACAAATACTGAATTTCGTAACGAATGACCGTTCGCTACAATTTATAATATTAATAAAGTAAATATATATCCTTAAAAATGAGATATTAATTATTTTAAAAGCCTTATTGTAGTCTATATTCGATTGGTACAATACAAAATTCAGAAGAAAAATAGATATAAGTAACATTAGAAATTATATATTTGTATAAAACTATTAAATTTACAATACTAATTAATTAAAAACATTAATTTATAACGTTATAAATATTCATATTAAAATTATAATTTGATTCATTAATGTCTTCATACAACATAAGATTATGAGAGTATAATATAATGTATGTTTAGATATTATAGAAGAAATGGATAGTTGATTATTTTGCTCTCCCCCCCTAACATTGAATTTTTAGAATTATTCAATTTCTATGATTTAGATTCAAATGTTGTTGTTCGCTTTATAAATATGTATTGTACTGTAAAAAAAATTACTAAGAAAAATTGAAATAACTTAAATGCTTTAGATAAGATTTAAATGCTCGTCAACATGTTTTCCTGAAATATAGATATATATGATAAGAAATTTTATGGACATGTGATTATGTCATTAATTCTTCATCAATAATATGAAGCATATATGAAGAGTAATAAATAAATATATAATATGAATGATAAGAGATATAGTATATAATAAAGTATATAGTAATATATATATAATTAATATATATATATAGTATTAATATATATATAGTAAAGATCCGAGTGGGCGACTTTTGCACTCGTGATTCAGTATGACCGAGTACAATCGGAATAGTAAGAGATATACCAGTACGAGATTATTTAAAGAAAATTTTACCATTACTTTAATGATATAGTAAAGAAAACTAGTAGTATATGATACAATTTTAAAAATATACAGTAATCAGAAAATATGATTCAATGCTTCCATATAAAGTTAGAAGCGTTTCTTACAAATATATAAAATTACCGAACCTAAAGTATACTGAACTAAAATAAAGATATAAATGATATATAATAGATATAAGGAAATATAGTAAGAAGATATAATATATTAGGAGATAGGATATGAAATATATAATAGTATAATATATAATATATCAGAATGGCGGCTTACTTAGGCCAGTCGTTGACGACACCCTCGAGTTTAGCACACGCACAAGCTTCCTTGCAAACAAAGCGAGGACAAAGCGACCTTTTTTGTTCCACTATGATACACCGATACTTTCTTTTTTAATTAGTACTAGCACAACAAAACTTAAACAATTGTGTAAACTGACACATGATCTAGATAAATGATATACTAGATATATATATATAAGATATAAAAGAAATATATATATATAGTAGTATATAATATATACTATATATATATAGATATAAGTAAGATAAGGTAAAAATAATAAAAAGAATAGGTAAAAACCACCCCAAGTGTGATATGTCGCCAGTAGTACGGCTCACTCAATACTAGAAAAGTAATAAAACCGGCGTAGCATAACATCAAAGCCACGGCTAAATCTCGAGCGATATGGCAATATATATGTGAGCACAACTTATTAAAACGGTGAATATAACATACGTCTAATGAATCGATATATTTTTGAGAATGTGAAGAAATGTAGTTACATTAGTCTGGAATTGAATCTAACGTCGTAATAGCAAGAAGGTAAATAGTAATTCACTCGACGTTTTGAAGAAAAT
>JABUQX010127456.1:17500-25491 GCA_015478945.1 Trachelipus rathkii | reverse complement strand
GTGTATATAGCAGTTATATATATATATGATATATATATATATATATATTTATATATATACATATATATATATACATATGTATATATGATATATAGATATATATATATATATATATATATATATATATATATATATATATATATATATATATATATATATATATATATATATTTTTTTTTTTTTTTTTATATTATATTTTTTTTATATATTAATATATATATATGTTGGGTTGGAGCAAATATATATATATAAGTATACATATATATATATATATATGTTGGTTACATATATATATATAGGTAATATGTTATTATATTATGGCTAAGGCTATATAAGGTTAGTTGCAAGATATTCCAATCTTCTTTATATTTATTATTATAATATCTGCTTTTAAATAGCACAGTTCAACTCATTGATATAATATACTATAATTGGCCGACACATGGGATGCAATGCGGTGCGGAGCGGTACACAATTTCTTTGTCCTGTTAAGTTGCGATGTGAAAAATTAAAATATGGTACACTACTTTCTGGTATGGTGTTTTGCAGTGACAAAAATTTCTGATGCTAGGAAACCCTATTAATATACTCATCTCTCTCTCATTTTAATTGCAAATGTTAATGTGTCTCCTCTTTCAATGCAGAACGTCACAAAGAGAATTATTTAATACTTAATATTTTTCTATCAAATTCCGTTACAATTTTTACACTCACGTGTAAATGAAATGGAATGTATGAATGGAATGGAGGAGATGAATGTATTTTTGTGTAAACGTTCTTAATTAACATGATTGTATACAACTATATATATTATATTGAAAATAATAATAATAATAATAATGTAATAATAATAATAATAATAATAATAATAATAATAATAATAATATAATAATAATAATTAATAACAATAATAATAATAATAATAATAATAATAATAATAATAATAATAATAATAATAATAATAATAATAATAATAATAATAATAATAATAATAATAATAATAAAATAATAAATAATAATAATAATACTAATAATAATATAATAATTTTAATAATACTTAATATAATACATTTAATAATAATAATAATAATAATAATAATAATTTAATAATAATAATAATAATAATAATAATAATAATAGAGTAATAACATTAACAACCTTTTAAAATAAACAATTAATAATAAATAATTAGTAGAATAATAATAAGTAATAATAATAATAATAATAATACGATAATTCTAAAATGTAATCAATAATAATAATAATAATAATAATAATAATACGAGTGCTAATAATGGCAATCATAAGTTACAATATAAAAATAATAGCAATATTGAATGATTGCAACGGGCGAGAAGATTCTTATTGTTTAACACCGCTTAATTTAAGCCAATCAATCTTAAAATACAAGTAATATTAATATTCGTTTGTTAATTTTCTTTGAAATTCTCACGGGCGTTCTCAATCGTTTGGAAATTAAAAATGAAGTAAAACTAATTCTCGAATTGAAGGACGAATATATATATATATATATATGGTTATAAGAGAAAGCAAGTTAAGAGTATATATATATATATATATATATATATATATATATATATATATATGTAATATATATATATATATATATATATATAGTTATTGTTGCTATATATGTTGCCTACACATATTAAGTTATATATATGGTTAAGTTATATATATATACATATATTATTATTAGATATAAGATACATATATTAAGTTATTATATATATATGTTATTATATATATATATTATTATAAGATATATACATATATTATATATATATACATTATATATATAGTTATTATTATTATTATTGGTTGGTTATTATTACATATTACTAGAAAGATATATATTAAAATAGATATATATGATATTATATTATATTGAGTTATATATATATTATATGGTATATAATATTATATATTATATATTAAAGATATATATAAAGTTATATATATATATTTATGTTATTGCTGGCTACATATATATTGTTATATATTGTTATATATATATATATATATATATATATATATATTACATATACTATATACATGTATATATATAAGCTGAAATCACTTCAGCGATCAAAATGATTAATGACCTTGCAGTCATTAATCAGGGGGGATGTTAATTAAGAGTACTTTCCTCGTAGCTTATTTGGACAATAGTATAGCTGGTCAATTGACAGATGAGGTGATTGATCATCTATAAAATGAGGTGAAATTATGGCAATGAAATGCGCCTAAGTTAGAAAATAAGATAACAATGTCACTGCTACAAAAAGTTCAACAAATAAAAATATAAATTTAACTAAATGACCTGTTAACAGGAGGTCGAGATTGATACCTCCACATCGTAGGAGGGGTATCCAAGGACTGATCTCGAGTTAGCTTGGCATTGTCCCTTGTCGGGCACTTGCCACCAAGCTTCGCTCTTTGTGTTGGCGTTTTCTTTCTTTGGGAAGAAAAGGCGCGAAAATACTTTAGTTTTAAATAATAGATTCTGTATACAAGTATGGAGGCTTCGCCAGAGGGTTGAAATGAGTATGCACGAGGCCGGCAAATTAGCCTCTTACAGCTGCATACCTTCTAATGACAATGCATGCTTTGTCTTACAAAGATTCCCTATCAATTTTCACCTTAGAACTGGTAGATCCCGGCTTGGAAAAAGGATTGTCGGACTCAGTAAATCAAGGTGACGCCTTGATTTCTGTATCCACCCGACATCCTTTCACACCCCCTTCTGATGCAGAACAATTAACATACGAGGAGGAAAGAGAAGGAAAAAGGGAGTTGAAATACCACTTAGAAAGAGAAAGAAAACCTCATAAAAATACGAGTTCGTATAGCGACATTTTTAATTACACAGGTAACCTTCGTCTGAGATACTGGGTCTCTCTGTATTTTTTTTCAATCTTCTCCCTTTTCTTATCGTTCCGTTCGGTTCTCGTCTTGAACTTACTTTCAATGTCACACTCTCAGAGGTGAAACTAATGTCTCCACCGTTTGATTGCTTGCAATGGAACCTATCCGGTAAGAGGGGTTTCTTATTAACCTTGCGTTTTCAAATGCAGTTAAGATCCACTCATTTCACACCTGCGAATCTTCCCTTGAATGGTTGAGTTCAAAATGATATTCCATTTCTGCTTTCTCCTATGTTTTATTATCAATTCTATTTTGCTTTTTTTTTTCATTTGAAGGTCATTTTCACAGTAACCATATTTGTATGTTGGGAGTGCGAGAACTGTTGTTGTTGTTGTTGGCCGATAGATGGCGCTTTCTGGGTGACAGGCGAGGAGAGATTTTGGTTGCTCCAGTCGAAGGCCGTTTAGAAGCTTTGCTCTGATTGGTCATGTTCGTTGATGGAGTACCTAACCAGTGTTCGTATGAGAAAGTGTGGTTTTTGGTTTGTTTTTAAAGGAACGATTTGTCCTTGTAAATAGAGAGTGTTGCCTACCGAGGTGCATTCTTTTCTTTTGTGGATATTTCACTTAATATTTCTTTCTGATCATCTTGGAATATAAAAGAAAAGATTTTTACATGAGAGAGTAAGGTGTTTGGAAAGAAGAAAGAAAAATGAGTCTTAATATTATCATGCGCATAATCTGAATTATACATTTATAAATCCATTGAGGCAGCCTTCATGGTTATACAGTTTGGAAATTTGTATTTTTCCTACGTCAGTGTCGCTAGCTCATGCATGGTATTATCGAGTGTAGGACTCAGAAGTAAAATCTGTTAAGAGAGCTCGCTTGCTTTTGGACATAAGTTTCTGATAGTGTAATTTAATCATTTTTTGATATAAGGGGTCACAAAATATATAATGAAGAGTAAAAATATAATATTTTTATATGTAATTGTTTTATGAAATGATATTAAAAATGTTTAGTTTCCTCTATATAAAGTCAATATATTTTTGGGAAATATTTTGAAGTGTAACCCATTTCAATCTATATTTTCTGTCGTTCTGAGGGTTCGTACCGTATGGCTTCATTCCTCGAACTTTCAAGTTTTGAAAAGTTGTTTTAAAATAACATAATTTAATTTTTCAACAAATTAGCATTTATCACTGAAGAAACTTTTCAATTCTTTAATGAGACTCCATAATCATTCAACATAATACATTTTTGATGGTAGTTGAATAGTTTATTTTAAATAAGTTAACACTCTCTGTGATGGATTAGATTTATACTGAAAAGCTGACAAGATATCAAAGAAAAAGGAGATTCAAATTTTGGGAAACAATGGTAACTCAGTCCTTCCAATTCATGACTTCGGAATTTCTGTGTAACCTTGTCTCCGCCATTCTCTTCCACCTTGTTCGAAAATATCCTGTTTACTTCGTATATCATAACGTAAGAAATATCGGCTTAAAATTCTATCACAAACCGACTTTTCCAACATACGACTCGTCAGCCTTTGTCGGTCGATCGGTCTGTATGGGAATTCCCACCGACACTCTTCCGTCATGATATATAGAAATTCAATTTTTTTTTTTTTTCTTTACTTTGTTACTAGTGGTTATCACCCATCGTTTTTAAATTATTTGAAATATGAATTAAATATAAATGTTTTTCATTTTGAATTTTAAGTCAGTTATTTTGATCTTAATAAAAGTTAAATATTTTGGGGCAGTTTTGCACATTTATTTTATCTAAGATCAGTGAACTTACTCTGTTTGTGTCTGTTGGTCAAAGTTTGAGGACTTCTTGACTGTTTGAAACACCTTAACTGACCCCATAAAGGATCATCATATATAAATAAATGATAATTGACATGCAATAAAAGATATTATAAATAAGATAAACACCTTACCAATTTTTGAACCCTTAATTTACATTTTGCCGTTAGTTTTATTTTTGAAATAACGTTTGTATTAGTTTAAAACATTTTATACTTGATTTATTTTTATCTCCGAATTTTAGTTTGTTAATTTAATTCAAGATGGCGCAGCTTTAAATGCCTTTACATAGCTACTGGGTGTCTTTTGAATCGTAATTTCCTTGGTACATAGATTTCACAATTTTCACTTTATTGTCCATTTTTCATCGTTTGTATATTTTACTTCCTGAATTATTGTTTATTTTTATTATTTTTATTTTTATTTTTACTCATTATTATTATTATTATTATTAAGCTATTATTATTATTATTAATATTATGATATTGTCATTATTATTAGTAAATGGTAGTGGAAGTAGTAGTAGTAGCCTCTTTGATCTGACTAACGTGTTTCTTTTAATTTTATTCCTGAAAATATTATTTAAAATTAGTTTGAAGTTCCTGAAAGCTGGAATTTTAAGAATTAATTTTCCATCATTTGGGATGGGGGAAAAGGGTTTGGAGATGTTTTAAGAGCTGCTTGTTTCTCCATGAACGCAGCCCAAATTTTGAGTTTTGGTGGGGCGGGGCTCACAAGGAGCTAAGTTCATGTTTTTCTTTATTTTCAATTTTTTTTTGTACACAGCGTTGGCCATGTATGCGAGGGGTGGTAGATACTACACATGAGGAGATTTTTGTGAGATAAACCATATAACGCTGAGGTGGCATCTTTGAAAATTTTTCACCGCAAAGTGAAAGTTCCTGGCTGAGGAGATTTTTGCGCTATCTCTTCACCAATGGCCTCCTTAAACGAGAGTAAAATTGACGTGGTAGCCTTGTCGGCACGTAGTTTTATTTGGGTGACGTCACTTGTATTTGTTCTTTTGATATTGAGTGAGTTCTTTTAATTATTTTCAAACAATTTTCTTTAGAGAAGTTAGATTTTGATTGGATTTTTGAGAAGGGCTAATAACTGAATGGGAGCCATGCTATTAATCTAATTTTCTTGGCTTGCATTTCTTTTTATTTTATAAAGTTTAAAAAGATTGTTTACCAAGCAAAGTTAAAGCCAAATTGAAACGTCATTTTCGGTGAAGTCTGGGAGTTTGATGGGACACACAAATTTTCCTTTCGTCTGTTGAGTTGGTATGTAGGTCTTTTTGTTGGGAGGTTGGTTGCCTCCAATGGGGAGATCAGATGGTCTCCCGTTTTCTCCAAGAAGTTGAGGGAGTTGGGGGTTTGGTGACTTTCCCTCCTTTTTTAATTTTGAGTTGGCTTCAGTTTAGTTCGAACCTAAACTCTTTGTTGGGGATCATGTTTCTGTAGTCTTTGAGTCAACTTAGGCGTTTGTTTTAGGCCTAAATCGAGAGCTTGATTTAAATTCTGCTTTGAAGTACTTTCAATGACTTTCTTTCTTATTTTAAAAACTACAAATCTGTCCAGAAGCTTTTTCTTTACGTTATTAATTTTGACTCGAATAATTTATTTACTTATCCACATATCAATATTTAAGCACTGAACTGACGAAAGTAACGAATTTTTCGATTACTGAAATTAATTTAGGCACTATCTGACTCTAAATTAAGGGTTTTAAGGGTCACTTTAGGATATTGCAAATTGCAATGTTGCACGTGTCACTCCGGTCACCGTTGATGCCTGCAGAAAGCGATCAAAAACTGATCTAAATGCGATTAATGACCCTTGCAGTCATTGAATCAGGGGGTTGCATTAAGAGTACTTTCTCGTGTGCTTTATTTGACAATAGTGATACGGACAATTGACAGATATGGATTGGATCAATTAAGTAAATGAGGCAATTCTATGCACAAAATTGTCGTTAGAAATCATGATAACACACACATAAAAACGTTAAATAAATAAAAATGGCAAGAATTCTAATCTAAAATGGATCCTGTTAACAGGAGGTCGATTTGATACACTCCAATGTAGAGGGGGTATCCAAGGACTGACATCTCGGTTAGCTTCATTCTTCGTCCTTCTGGCACCGCCTGCTGCTTCTGCCTTTGTTTTATGCCTTTTCTTTAAAGAAAGAGGAAAGGAAAATACTTTAGTTTTGGGGAAGAATATGTACTGTATGCAAGTATGGTGCTCTGCCAGAGGGTTGAAATGAGTATGCACGAGGCCGGCAAATTAGCCTCTTACAGATTCTTCTAATGACAATGCATGCTTTGTCTTACAAAGATTCCCTATTGCAATTTCACCTTATATATATATATATATATATGATAGTATATAGTTATATATATATATATATATATATATATATTTATATATAAAGAGGTAGTATATATATATGTTAAGTATATATATATATATATATATATATATACATATATAGAGGTATATATAGAATAGATATAGGGTGGTAGAAGGTAGCAGGTGGTAAAGAGGTATATATATAGAGTATATATATATATATATATATATATATATATATATATATAGTAGTATATATATATATATATATATATATATGGGGAGGGGTTGAGTGGTTCAGAACCCCCTCCCTCCGAAATTAATTTAACTATCAAAACATTTTTATGACTTGAGTCAATTTAAATTGATAAGAATAATGTAAATAATATTGAATGCAAAATTAAGAGTATATATTAATAGAAATGAGGAAGATATATTTGTGGTTCGTTAAAAGTTCTTAGGTTTAGTGGCTTTTAGAAACACAAAAGGAGAATCTTTTGTGAAGACAAATCCTACGAATGTTGAAATAAATTAGGATTTTCTGACTGGACAAGGACATGATGGTGTAGCAACAATGAAGAAAAGTTTTTGATGGTAGAAGTGTTCAAGCTGTACAAAATATCCAACTGCATTTTATGTTCATTGCTTTTGACATTCATATGGAATACAACATTAGAAACTTTATTGGCATATTGAAAAGAATTGGACACTATTTAATTTACCAAGTCGGAAATATTTTAATGGAAAAAATAGGAGAGATTTTCCGAGAAAGAAAAACAAAACAAAGCTAAAACGAATATGAGTAACAAAGTTGGTGAAAAGTTACAGATCAAGATATTGAACATTATACAAAATCCTCAAATCTTTTGAATTCTGTAATAAGTAATAAGTTATAAGTTTAATTATGATTTCAACTTTGTCCTCCTTCA
>JABUQX010127456.1:0-12500 GCA_015478945.1 Trachelipus rathkii | reverse complement strand
GTATGTATTTTGTTTAATTTTCTGTTGTAATATAGAGTCCCTCGTGTTAATTTTGTTTTACTACTATTTTATTCTTTCCCTTTAACCCCATATTGGGGGTTTTTTGTCTTTACTATTCTTATATTTAAATGTTTTTGTCATTTTTCTTATTTTTTAATGAAAATTGTACTGTAAGCCATAATTATTATATTAAATAATTAAATCCTATTATAAAAATAGTAGTGAATATAAAGAACCTCATGAGGAAGTAATGGTTTAGTATTTTCATTTGAGAAAACGTGTTAGCTTAGTAAGTACCAAATACATAAGTTTAATAAAACTTAGGTGTTACCAATATATATACATATCATTAATTTTGATGATTAATTCAATTTTAAATTATAAATTATATAAATTTATTAAGGCTAATTTGCTGAGTCTCTTTATCAATATTAGCGATATACTATCGATACATCGTTATTTATCTCAATCTAATCAATCAAAATGGGAAATATTAATATAAAATTATTTAAAACTATTTCAATGGGAAATATTAAATTATTATATAAATATAAGTTAAATTATATATAATATAGTTTTTAAATTAAATAAAAATTATATATTAAATAATATTTTGAAAATTATAAAATAAATTAAATAATAACTATAAAAATAATTAAATTATATTAACTAATAATAATTAATTATAAATAATAAATTATATAATAATATAAAAATAAATTATACTAAATATGAACTTCACAGAAAATGTAAATATTTTATTGAATATTTAAAAATATATGAAATAAAAAAAAATGTAAAAATAAGAATGATAATAATATAGTAATAATGTTATAAATTTAAATATAAATAATAATTAATATAATTATAAGAAAATTATATGTATATTATATGAAATTTTATTAATTTGAAAATTCAAATATGAAAAATAAAATATAGCTAAATATAAATATAAATATATAATAACATATATCATTTTATATTATTTTTTAATGTATATTTACTTTTATTAATGTAATTTTAAATTATATTATAGAAATTTAAATTCCTACGGGGATTACATATATTACATTTATAATTAATTTATTTTATATATTTATTATTAATATATATTTATTATATTATATATATTTATATATTAATTATAATTATATAATATTATATATATTATTTTATTATTATTATATAATATATATTATATAATTTAATATAATATTATATATTATATATTTTTATATAATATAAATATTATATTTATATAATATATATATTATATATATATTAATATATATAATAAATAATATATAATATATATTTCAAATTATTAACAAATTTACGTTTCAATAACTTTACATCTTTATCTTAATTTTTTTACTGAAAATAATTAATATATAGTTATAATAATAATAATAATTTATAATGATAATTTTATTTGGCTATATTATTACCATTAACTGTATCTTTATTATATATAATTATTAATTCTCATTTTTGTGATATTATGATAGATTATATAATTTATTATTTATTTAATATTATTATTAATAATTTAAGTTAAATTTATATTTATTTAATATATTAATTATATTTTATTTTTTAATTTTTATATTTTTTTTAATTTAAGTTCATCATCTTGAAATGTAAATGGTTCTTCATTGATATATATTATATATTAATTTAATGTAGAATTTATATTTATAACTTTTTTTTAATAAATTATTATTTTCATTATTTATATATTATATTGTAATATATATAATATAAAAAACTTCTTTAATTACCTTTTTATTACATAATAATTTTCACAATTATTTATTATCCTCTTTTGTTATATTTTTTCTCTGCTATTACTTACTACATTAATATTTTTTCATATTTATTAAGGTGATTTTTTTATATACATATTACACGAATGCAATTAATATTGGCAACATATTCTATAAAAAGGTAAATATAAACTCAATATAAATTATAAAAATATAAATGGAAATTAGGTTAAAATAAAAAATAAAAATATAATAAAAAAAAAAGGTAAGAAAAAAAAACACGAATTCGTTAAACCAAAAGTGTTTTTTTTATAAAGCCAAAAAATATTTAAACTTTTTTTCGGTTTTGTTTATTCTCTTTTTTTTCTTATAATTATTTTTTTCTAGTTTTTTTGGATTTTATTCTTCGTTATTTCAATTATTATTAAAAACGTGCAAACTCAAAATTTTAACTACTTAAAAAAAAAATAAAAAATAATTTATAGTGATATTAATATTTACACTTTTTATTAATATTTATAATAATACCAAGTTGTAAATTACAAAGTTACTTAAAAAAAAAAAGAAAAAAAAAAAAATAAATTTCCACATTCTCATAAATCAAATTGTTGCTAAATTAATTTTTTAACTCTTACAGACTAAATGCAAAATTTATTAAGTCATTGGTAATAATATTTAATATAAAATAATTAATAAAATCTTTAAAATAATTGTTTAAATGCCTAATTAGTAATAGATAAAAATTGACATTATTTTTAAACCTCTTTAATTATTGATAACTAGTCTTGAACAGAAGGCGCAAAATATATTCAAAAACCAAAGTAATGATTATCTAACTTTCAAATTAAGACCTCAAAACTTATAAATGTGATTAAAATAAATAAATAAATCAATTAATAAAATAACATGTGCTATTTTAAGTATCCCTCTCATAATTTGAAATACGCATAATTAATAATTGGCAATGTGGAGTCTTCGAGTGAAGGTTACCTCATTGCAAAGAGAATAAAATCTAGATTGTTGAACTAAAAAAAAATCAAGAGTATAATATCCAAATGAGTAATGGCTTTTATTTAATACATAAATAACACCCACCTTCTTTCAAAAAATGCCATAAAATTACTATACATATATCTTTTTTTTACTGGTATATATTATATATTTTTACACATACATACATAACTAACAAATAATAAAAAATAAGTATTACAATATACCATATATTATACCTATACACACTACACACATAACATCAATATATACTAATTATAACTATATTAACAACTACACATACACATCACACAACTACAACTCATAACCTCAACTACACACACACACACACACTATCACTAATACACATCAATACTATATATATATATAGGTATTATATATAATATATATTATAATATAACTTTGGAGTATTTAAGAAGAAAATTTATTGTTATACAATATTATATTATTTAATATTACTTTAGACAGATAATATAGCTAATTATGTCGTAAGTTAGTATATATATAGAGATATATTCATATATAATAAAATTATATTAATTAATTTTTACCGATTAGTGCTATATAATAATAATAGGTCTTTAATTTCATTAGTTCTCCTCATAATCCTCAAACTACTATTGAATCATATCATATTCTCAATGAATTAAGTATATATTTATCATTAAAATTTTATTATTATTATTATATTAATATTATAATATATATATATAATTTTAATGTATATATATATATATATATATATATATATATAATATATAATATATATTAATATAATATATATATTATATATATATACTATATATATATATATATATATATATATAATATATATTATTTAATTATTATTTATATTTAATATATATATAATATATATATACATAATATATATATAGTATATGATATATATATATATATATATATTATATTATATATATATATATTATAATATATATATATATATTAATTATATATAATATATATTATATATTATATTATTATAATATTATATATTATATTATTATTAATACTATATATTATTTATATAGTATAATATATTATATATATATTAATATGATTATATTAATTATTAATATAATATATTATTTATATTATTTATTATATATATAATATAAATATTATTAATATAATTATTATATAAATATATATATATATTATATATATAATATATATATATATTATATATTAATTAAATATATATAACTATTAATATATTAATTAAGTTATATAATATATATATTATAATATAATATTTATATTATATATTATATATATATATTATATATATATAATATTAATAATTTAATATATTATTAATAGTATTATATATATAAATATATATATTAATTAATATGTTATATTATTTTTAAATATAGTATAAATAATATATATATATATATTATATATATATTAATTAATATATATATTATTATAATATATTATTTAATATATATATATATAATATATTATACAGTAATATATATATATATATTAATAATATTATATATATATATTTAATAAATATATTATTAATATATATTATTATATATATATAATTATTATATAATAATATTTTATTATTTTAATTATTATATTTATATTTTATTATATATTTTATTATTTTTATTATTTTAATTATATATTATTATATTATTATTATTTATTATATTATTTTTTATATTTTATATTATCATTTTATTATAATATATATATATTTATATTATATATTATTATTTAATATTATTATATATATTAATATTAATATATAATTATATTATATATTATAATATATATTTATAAATATATATATATTATATTAAGATATATATATATTAATATATTTAATATAATTATATATATATATATATATTATTAATAAGTATATTAATAATATATATTATATATTAATTATATATATATATTAATAATTATATATTTAATTAACATATATTAATTAATTAGTATATATATAATATATATAAATATAATATAATATATATATATATATATATATATATATAATATTAATATATTATATAATATATTATATATATATTTAATATATATATATATATATATATATATATATATATATATATATATATATATATATTATACCTATATATATAATTATTATATATATTAATTAATATATAATTATTATTATAAATTTATATATATATATATATATAAATATACAATAAATATAATTAATAATTAATATATTAATATATATATATATAAAGACTGCAATAACTTAATTTTCAAAACAAAGTTAAAATAAATGAAACATAGTAAATAAAAAATACTCTATGCAAACGATTTCGACCAATTCACTCTGGAATTCTAAAACGTCACGAGTTAAAAAAGTTTGAATCAATAGTAAAAACCTTAAAAGTGAAGGGAGACAAGTTACTTGGATATAATGCTGGTTCTCCTCGTTTAAGCTATTATTTATTAATACATTTTAACTCACTTATTTTAGGCCTTTAAAAGTGTACTATTGTTCCGAATAAAAATAATTACATATATATATATATAAACCGTTATTATGCTATATATTATTATTTTTTATTTACTATTGGGTTATAAAATATATATATTATATTAATATATATATATTATATATATAATATAATATATTAATTAATAATATATATTATAATATATATATATATATATTATTAATTATATATATATATATATATATGTTATATATATATTATTAATATATATTATAATATTAATATAAATTATATTAATAATACATTAAATATTATATTATATATAAATATTATATATATTAATATATATTATATATATATATATTAATTAAATATAATATATATATTTATAATTAATATTATATTTTATTATATTATCTTATATATAATATATTAATTATTAATATTTATATATATTTATATTATATATATATATATATATATATATATTAATATATATATTATTATTATATTATTATATTAAATATATATATAATTAATTATATTTCACATGATAGATAGGTATAAATTATATTTATTTCAGAGGTGTAAACTAATAATAACAAACCAACAATCACTCTTCAATCTACATGCGATAATACCTAAAAGGTCTTACTTTAACTAATTATATATATAATCAATGATTTTATTTGTGTTTAAATACCTGAAATAGATTTTCTCACATAAATTTATAGTATATATAATTAAGTAGTATAGGGTTAGTAAGAGCGGCCGCTAAAAATCCAGTTAATCTCCTTACTTTTTCGCGTGTCAAATAAATCGTTTAAAAAAAGTAACTCGGAAGCCAGATTTTGTTCGTTAAATTACTGTAGCGTCCACTAATCCAGTTCAATATGTCCTTTTTTATTTTTGTCTCACTACTGTTTTAGGACATTCTTAAAGCTACATTTTTAACGTGTTTATAGATACCATAATACCAGAGTGCCAAAGATCCCCTAGATACCGGGGGGAATTTTGGGATTATATCCCATTGGTGCAGCTCCTGCACGGGCGATAGCAAGACTAGAAATAGACCATTATAAAGGTTTTTTTGGAAATTCCAGTCAATGTCGGCAAACGATTGGTAATATTCATCTATTAATCAGAATTTTTACGTTATTAGTTACGTCAAACATAGAGTGGGTTATTTTAAAGGTCAGTAATATCATCAGCGTCCTCAGCTTATTAGTGCAAGGTGACACGATCTTCGAGAGACTTCTGAGCTCTGTAACATCTATAAGGATTTAAAGCCACCAGATAAGTTGGGTCGGAGCCTCCCCAAAGAGTGTAACTTTATATGGTTTCCAAGGTTTTTAAATGATCGAATAGATACATATTTTTGATGGTTCCAATCGAATTATCGTGATCGATTATCCATCACTATATCAATCTTTTAAAATTTTCGATCTTTTCTACTACGTCTTATGTGTTTGTCATTAATATATCACTGAAAATGTAATCGAAAGAAAATAATTACAATTAATTAACATTCGATTAATCGTTTTAGTTATGTTCCGGTTTTATTATCCCCATTCTATATAAAATGAATAAGAAATATATATATTTAGGGTAATATATTATAAGTGAGAAGGTAATATTTGAAATACATGCCCGGAATAGGCAATTGTCAATCCGTAACAAACAGACAAAACCGAGGTTTGTCTGTCAATTTAGATTTATTATTTATATAAATATAATATCGTTGACGTCATACACCATACAACATACACCATACACCATATTATTTATTTATTAATTAGATAGTGAATAGAAGATATTTTAATAGCTCTTATAAAACTTGAGAATATAAAGTCTATGAGTTGTGTTGAATTATAATACTGTATGCTTATGCTCTTAATGGTGAACCTAGTTAGGTCACCCCCTAAGGGGGTGCTGCCTCCCATTAGTGCCAAGGTCTAAATTCGTTACATTGAGATAAACCATGGTTAGGCTTAACGTAATCTGAGTGAAAATTATTGGAAATGGAGTAATATGTATACGTAATCTCGTCGGAGAATGAAGAATTTAACAGTTCTCCTCTCAGTGCGTTCCCACCGTAAAGTGGGGGCGCTGCCTCCGATATAATAATTTAAAAAAATGATTGATAGATGTAACTGAAACTTGAGATGCTAGGTGATTTGAAATAAGTGAAGATTCGAGATAGATTCAATGACTGAGTTGGAGTACGGATATTACGAGGATTTCGGAGTTCAGGAGGGAGTGACGCCTCCGGAGGTTGAATGGATCCCTTTCCCCTTGATAAAATAAAAGATAGAAAAGATAATGACAATGTGAATTGCGGATCCAATAAAACATAGAGGAAAGAAGTAGAAATGAGAATAGAAGAGAAGAAAGAAAGTGAAAGAAAGAGAGAGGAAAGAGAGTAAGAAGTGGAGGAATAAGGAGGAAAGAGGAAGGTAGAATTAATAATATAATAGTAATAATAATATAATAATTATAATAATAATATAAAAAAATAACAATAATAATAATAATACCAATAATAATAATTAATAATAATTAATAATAATAATAAATAATAATAATAATAATAATAATATATAATTAAATAAATAATAATAAATAATAATAATAATAATAATAGTAATAATAATGATAATAATTAATAATTAATTAATAATAATTACAATAACAGAAATAATAATAATTTTAATAACTCACAATAATCAAGTCAAAATCAAAATTTTTTTCTATTCTGTCAATGATTTTTATTATGTAACACTTACTTTTAAAAATATCAAGTTATATTGAATAAATGGAATTTTAGAATGGTTAGTGAGTGCATCCAGGTGCTGGTAACCGGTGCTGTGGTCGTATTACCTATTAAATCATATTTATATAATTAAATACAACATTTAACTGTTTTACATTAACTGCTATATGATATCTGTATTCTAAAATAATGTTAACATGTCGTATTATTGCAATTGCATCTTGCAATAGATAACTTTTAATTTTTTACTTAAATATTATAGATCTAACATTTTTATTTTCTCATTCTCATTTTTCTATATTTTATAATATCGTTGTCTTAAATATTTTTTTATTTTCCTCCATAAACTTAGCTGTGAATGCAATAATTACACGCATCGGTTAATTGCCTTCAAAATATCTAATTTTTTTTTATTTTACAGTTATCCATTGTGTTGCATAACATTTTTATGACAAGTTATAAATTTTTAATTTTTTTATTATATTTTTATTTTTATAAAATTTGTCAAATTTTTCGAACTTATAAATTTTTTATTTTAATATTTATCCTTCTTTCTGTTATATTGTATAATTTTTTAATATTATTTTTATCTTTAATTATGCTTAATCTTTATATTTTATTTAGAGAGAAGTTTATTATATACATTATTACTTTGTTATTATATTTTATTTTAAACTCTAATGACCCTTTAAATTTTTTTTATAATTCTTTTTAACTTTACATAATTTATACATAATTTTAATTTTTTATTTATATTACATTTATTTATCTTAATATATTATTATTTTTATATAGATTTATATTATTTATATATTATCTATTATATATTATTAAATAATACTTTTTATTATGTAATTATTGTTATAAATTATATTTTCATTTTATAATATACTATGTTTCTATTGTATATGATATACAGTAATAAAAATACTTATCTACTGTTTAATTAACTATAATATACCCTATATAAATTAGCAGTTAAAATCTAACTATAATAAATCTAAAGCCTACTACCTAACCATCCCTTCCTACTGTCCAGTTTAAGATCTATTGATCTATGATCTATTGATTATTATTATTATATTAAAATTTTTTACTTATAAAATTACGTTTTTTATCATCTCCTTATATAATAGTGTGCAAGTTAATATATCCCATTAATCATAGCTCATATCTCTCATATCTCTATCCCTTCACTCTGTCATATTGATTACTTATGTATACTATGATCTATATATTGATTCATATTATGATCTATGTGATTTAAGGTCAAAATTTTTTAACTAAAAAATTGTCTTAATAGTATTATAAGCATACCCTTAAATCAAGTAAAATCAGTATAAATCGGATTAATAATATTATCTTAAACCATCCACCCCTCTCCCCTCGCCGCTACTGATTACTATTTATGATATCTATTAATTGATTCTATTGATTAATGTCATATTTTTGTATATATAACATATAACTCACATAAAACTTATTTATTATTTGTTTTATGTTTTTATTTATTTATTTTTCAATACATTTTTTATGTTTTTATACTACAAAATACTTTTATACTTCTATGTTTATATAACGTCAATAAATTTAACGTTTATTTTAATCATTTACCCTTAAATCCAGTAAATCTCAGTCATAATCAAACCACCCACCCTCAACATTCCACTATTACTGATGTGTATATATTTGGATCTATATAATTGATCAAGTCATCATTTCGTAGTATCTTTTTTGTGAATATAACTTAATAACATTTAATAATAAATCAAGTTTCTCTTAATATTTATATACCTAAAAAATCAACGAATATATATGTGATATGTCTAACTGATAACAAAGTGTTTTACACATCTAATAAGCTAATAACATAAAGCATCAACTGAACTTACATGAGAAAAATATAAAATGTACTATAAGTGGACAATCACTAAACAAACTTATCTCACATGAAATATAACTGTTAACATAATTATACAATATAAGTTTCCACACATAACACCAGTTTAAAAGAATAACTCAACATTAACTATGCGATAAACGAACTGTAACCATTAACTAAAGTCCACAACATATAACACCTCAGTTAATATAAAGAATACAACAATTTAACATTGCGTGGAAAACAGTTAAGTCACTATTCTTACTATTTATGAAGCATGTCTCTAAGACATATTCAATTAGCTAATTTAACATTAACAATCTAGTAATCATTTAAGCAATATAATTTAACCATCAAACTCTATTGGTTAATATATATCTATACTGATCGTATGAATATATATACTCTACGTTAAATAAGGTTTCCTACAAATCTCAATAAAGCTAAATAACAATTGAATTATGTATATATCTATATATGATATCTATATGATATATATTATTAATTGTGTGTACATCTCGTTATCCATATATCATCTGAAATATATCATCTATTCCTATAAGCTACTCTCTAATTAATAACTGCTCTTATTCTAATTTTACTAACAATAGACATTAACTTTGGCATACAGTGATAGTTATACTAATAACTCTTTATCTATATGCAAAAACGTAATCACTATTCCACACTTAATCAAGCATGTCTCTAACATATTACTCTCAATGTTTAATATTTTTATACTACACGAAACACATAGTAATTTTAAACAAACATTTATCATATCCTGACCTTTTAACTATTGTTATAATGTAATAACTATAGAATATAATAATGCACATCAACACTACACATCACACACTACCACACTAACACACCACACACATACATATCATATCAACACACACACACACACACACACCACACACACATTACAAAACATTTATCAGTCAGTAAGTAATAACCTGTAAATATATATTTAGGCTTATCTTACTTATTTTTAGGCTCGCCCCCTTTTCAGAAAATTTCAACTCGAAACATGCAACATCTAATTTACATTCTAAAAGCTCTTCTTTAGACTCTGCAGATTATAAGCCAAGATAACTTTTAATTATATTTTATTAAAAACAAACCGGTAGGTTTTATGGCAACAGTGCATTATACAGAGGTTATTTGGCAACAATGTATAGATTTGGGGAGCTGAGTTATATATTAATAAGTCTGAGTAGTACTAATCTCAGTAATGGTACTATTCATATATTATAATATGATATCATTACTCTCTGATTCTAAACATCTTTTATAGATTATCCTTCGTGGGTATCCTGTTGTATCATTCATTTCCATAGTTCTATATCTACCACATGAGGATTTTTTCAATCATTTACTTATCAGTAGTAAGGCTCCACTAGGTGATAGAAAAAGTAAATAATTATATGATAATATTATTATAAGAGTCATTTATAAAACATAGGAGCAAAACATTTGATAATTATAATTTGTCCAAATCTGGATCTGGAAATAAAGATACAGATACTGAAGTTATTTTAAAAAACAGGGAAATTTTTGATCGTGTGTAAATAATGATATATTTTGAACTTGAATAAAAAAAGAAAAGATTCCGTCGGATAAGGAAAAGTCTCAATACTCTTTATCTAAACTTTTGAGGAATAATAAAAGTCAAATTCCTACGTGTAGATAACGTTATCTCAATCACATCCCTTTAAAAATACGTATATAGTGGTGTGTTGTGTGATGGTCATATAATATAATTAATTTAAATTTTAATTAATGTTTATATATATAATACTATGTTATACTAATATATTATTGGTATTTATGACTCTAATTGTGTCTATGATATTAAATACTTGATTTTAATTATGCCTTATTAGTCCATTATATATGAATTAATCATATAATATTCAATTGCTTATTTACATATTCTCTAGGCTAATTCCATTCATATGTATGGATATGCTGGTATATAGATAAGTGTGAAGATTCTACTGATAAGCAAGATCTATTAAATCGCACATCTTCTGAGGAAATACCATTAAAAGTCGAAGTTCCCAAAAAAGTTCATATCCCTGATGAAGTTAAAATCTTGAATGAAAATTTTTTTACATGAGACCTAGAGATCTTTGTAAAGCCTCGTTTGAAAATGCGTTGTTAAAGCGTAAGTTACCTATTAAATGTTTGTATTATCAAGATTGAGATTATATTGACAGGTGCTACCTGATGTAAGGGGTTAAAGGGTATATAACTTCACTTTTTGGCGATGATCTCATCACCAGACCGGGAAATTACGCGCGTTAACTACTAGTAGAATATACAGTAACAGGTAGATTTATATACTAGGACAATATTGGGTGGATAAGATAGTTAATTATGAGACTGCTTGGAATAGTGATTTCACTATTTCTCATAGTCTTCGGTGTAATTATAGGTGTCTATTCTTTTACCAAATTTCAAAGTAGTAGCAATCTATGGTTCATATGTATAGCAAAAAGGCAAAGGCGATTACTGTAAACGATATATGCATTCGAGCCACTCTCAAACTCCTTTTTTGATCATCGGTAATC
>JABUQX010127455.1:0-7500 GCA_015478945.1 Trachelipus rathkii | reverse complement strand
AATGTTTTTTTTTCAGTTTTGCTAATGTTTCTTAGTGCCTATAAGATTTAATACATGACGAAAAAATTTCTTAATTTTTTGATCTCTACCACATTATATTAGAAGAAAAAAAATGTGAAGCTGTAATTTTCTTCCTCTTTACGAAACAAAAATTCAAAATTTAATTTTAGATTGGAAAGTAGACTTTTTTTTACATATTATCAGTGGAAACTATCGATCACGTCCTAAAATTTTAGTTAGCATTTGAATTAGTTGCTATTTTAGTAACTAACCTACCTTATATTAAATATAATAATAAACCATCATAATAATAAGAATTAAAGTAATTTCATTGAAGTAATAATAATAATCGATTTTTGACTACATATATAATATATATATATATATATTATTAATAATATATAATTATATATAATATATATAATTTTATAATATATATATATTTAATATATATACTATATATATATATATATATATATAGACCTTAAGTAAACTGTATGCTCTCAAATAATTTAGTATTGGAAAGGTTGGTTAACCTGTGAATTGGAAGAGAGCAGAATGGGATTAAACCTAAAAAAAGAGAAACTTTATTTTATTTTCAACTTATCAATTGATATATTACAACAATTAAAGAAGTTTTTTTTTTTTGTTTTTGTGCATAAACTATATTTTTGGAAAATGAAGAGCTTAGGCTTAAAGAGCAGCATCTATTCGTGATTTAGATCGTCAAAAATCGGATACTTATTTTAAAGTATCATATATAACAATAAAATAAAACCTTTTTTAAAAAAAAAAATAAAAATTAAAACGTACATCTGTTTCTTCGTCGTCACGCTTAACAGTTATATTTATTTGTTATATTTTATTTATAATAAATTCGTGTAAAAATATATATATATTACTTATATATCTATTATATATATATAATATCTACTATAAAGATATATATTATATATTATAATAATTTATATAATATATTATATTTATAATTATATATATTATTACAATATATAATATATAATATATATATAATACTTTATATTATATCATTATATAAATATATTATTAGATATATATAAATATATATATATTATATTATATAATATATAATATAATTATATATATCAGTATTTATAATATTCTTCAAAAAAATCATATTAGTATTTATATTAAATACTATTAATATATTATAATATATTAATAATTTAAATATATAATATATATACTATAATAATAATATAATATAATATATATTATATATATATATATATCATATATATATAACATATACATATATATATAATATATATATTATCATATATATATACAATATATATACTTATGAATATATATATAGTATATTAGTATATATTATATATTATATATATATAATATTATATTTATAAATATATATAAATATAATTCTATTTTTATTATATATATATATATACAATATTAATATATATTATTATATAGCTATATATGGTCAGATTTTTTTAATGCTCCCAGTATGTAGCTAGGACGCCGTCCTACAGTAAACAAATATATATATATAATCAGCGGAAAATTCTAAGAATGGATTTAACTTTTGTTTTTTTTTTTGTTTTTGGAAGTAATTTTTTTTTTGTTTAACTTAACAGGATACCCTATTGTAAATCCCAGAAGTGCAGGTTATTCGGCTCTTCGGCCTCCGGTGGACGACGGGGTGACACCCCCCTCCGGGGTATGTCTCCGGAACCCGTCTTTGTCATTTGGGATGTCCCAGCGGTTCCTCCGATCATCCCCTCCGGTATGGAAACTTACCCCCCTCTGTCCCCGTCGGCTCGAGAGCCCCCTAATTTTTGAATAATTCTTGTTTTTTTTTTTTGTGGGAAATTTTAGTTTTTTAGGGGCTCGAGCGACGGGGGACAGAGGAGGGGATGTTTCATACCGGAGGGATGGTCGGAGGAACCCCGCAACACCCAAACACCAAATAGCGGGGGGTTCGGAGACCATCCCCGGAGGGGAATTAGTCCCCGTCGTCCACGGACGTAGCCGAGGGACCGACTCCAGCCATACTTGCGATTACCCTAGGTATCCTTCAGTAAAAAAAAAAATCACTTAAAAAAAAACAAAAAAAAAGTTAAAATCCCCCATTTAAAATTTTCGGCTTATTCCAAACATATAATTTGTTTTACTGTAGGAACTAGCCTGTCTCTAGCTAACATATTGTGAGCATTCAAAAAAATCTGGCATCATTATATATAATATATCTAAATATATATATATATATATATTATAAATATATATAATAATATATAGTAATTATATTATAGTATATATATAATAAATTATATATATATATTATATTTATATATAAAACTAAAAAATTAGAATAAAATGATTGGCAAATAACTCAATTTGAAGCTCCAAAACCTAAAAAAAAAGTAAGTTACTTTTTCCCAATGAATTTTTAATTTTAATATGCCTATAAAATTTATACAACCTTTCACATACTAAATCTATTTATGGAGCATGTTTACTTAAGTCATTAAAATATATATATATAATAATATAAGTATATATATAATATATAATAATAAGATACATATAATATTAATATATTAATAAATACCTTATATAAAAATATATCAAGAATTGCTCATAGCAATTACTTATATATATATATATAGTATACTATAGATTAATTATTAATAATATGATTATTATATTTATCATTTATATAAAATTATATATTATATATATATATAATACTATATTATATTATATAATATATATTAATTATTATATATTTATATATACTACTACTTATTATATATATATATTATATTCATATATATTATTATATATAAATATATATTATTATATATAAATATATAATATATATAGTATATATTATAATACTTATATAATTAAATTAATTAAAGGACATTTCATCGCATGGAATGGTCATCACACATGAGTAAAATGTGTATTGAAAATTATTGAAGCTTCAATATATCTTGTTTCCTTTTCTTTTTATTGAATAAAAGAATGTATATCGATTAATGTTTCTTATAATTAAATTAAGTCTTTTTATTTCGATATGCTCTTTCTCTTTCATATAGAAAATTATACTCAACAAATGTGATACGGATAATAATTATAGATATATATACTATTACAATTATATAATATATATCACTATATATATATATATATATAATATATATATAATATATATATATATATAGCAAAGATCTAGATTTTATCACACTTTGTAGATCAGATATGTTGAGTCCGCTCAAAGTCGCTCAGATCAACCTTGCGATCTCAGAGTCTGATAGGCTACCGATATTACGATTAAGCTACAGTCACATAATTGATTTTTTATCAGTTGAATAAGTCTCTTAAGAGCCATACACTGAATCTAATAAGTGAAAAACGACAAACTATTTGTCAGCTTGGAAAGAAATACTGGAGTGAGGATTAGAAGAAAATAATTTGAGTATGGATCTAGGAAAAAATAATATAATACTTATCTGTGTCATTCTTCTCCAATTTGAATTTTCAAAACCCATGCTTTTGACACATTCTTCGTAATAACTTCCAGAATTTTTTCCGAATGACTACCAAACTTGATATGAATAATAACTTGCAGTTATAAAATATAAGCAAGTACTTCTTAATTATTTGTTTTGTGCTCAGCGTTGTTCCAATTTCCAAACCCATTTTTCTTTTATTTGTAAATAAAAATGCCGATAATATTATTTCTGTTCGGCGAAGTGGATGAATTTTGGAAATATTACCTCGAATCATGCTTCTTTTTTACTTAATAATTTTTAAATTTCAAAAGAATTTTTGATAAATTTTCCAAGAATCAAACCTAGTGCAATATACAAAAAATGACTAAGTAAAAATGTGGCAAACCACTGACTACATAACCCTGAAAAAAATTTCATTCTCCAGCTCCGGCTCCGGCTAAGAAAATTTTTATTTAATCATTTTCATATTAAAATAAAAAAAAAGTGCGGTAATTGACAACGCTGCACACAAACTCATCAAAATTCGGGAAGTACTCCAGACTATTTTAATGACCTATCTATGATATTTTCAAGTTTGACATTTCGGAAAAAATTCTGTAGTGCGCTACGGAAGAATTCAAAACAGAATTAAAAACTAAATGAATTACTTGAGAAGAATTAACAACAACAGAAAAAACACCGGAAACAACGTTTTATAGACAAAAGTACATTTTGATGGTTATTAGTCAAAATCGGTTGAACATTCCGAAATTTTTGTTCCTTTTAACGGTAGGCTGAAAATGCTTAAATGCCTTTAAAGAAAAGAAATTCATATTTAATTTTATGATGTTCAGCAACGATTTTTTTACTCACTCCATCAAATGGTCATATCTCAATTTCGTTTTTAGTTAGGATTAGATTAGTGAGGAGGGGGGGGGGATAAGGTAGGTTCGTAAACAACCTAAACTAACCCTATACCTACCTACCTAGCCAGAGCATAAACTATCTAACCTAAGCCGACCTATTTCGCCTACGTAACTTCTTATTAATAGAATATTATATATATATATATATTATATATATATATTACTTATCTATATATTATAATATATATATATATATATATATATAAACATATATAATAAATTATATATTATATATAATATATATTATATATAGTTATTATATATATATTATAATTTATATACTATTATAATATATATATATTATATATATTAATTATTAATATATATAATATTCATATATATATACTTAATATTTATATATATAATATAATTATATATATATATATTATATTATATACTAATAATATATATTATAATATATAATTAGTAAATATATATAATATATTATATATATATAATAATATTATACGTATATATACTATTATATATATATATATATATATATAGTTGAGATAATGGTGTGATCTTGTATATATATAACCAAAGACTTATATATATGCTTCCAAAAGAAAGTTGACTCAGTTGACCATGAACGACCTTGAGCAAACCAGGCGACTCAGATGTATGGCGCAAAGTATCAAAAACTGGACTTTGCAATATATGCAAAAGTTCAATTTTTATCCTTTTTGGAACTCGGTATACGGAGTCACCTCACCACCTCAGGGTCGTTCAACTCAACTGAGTCACGCTTTCTATTGCAACATATATTATATATATAATATATATATATTTATATTATATATATACATGATAATACTAATAATATATAATATATATCTATATAATATTTAAACAATTACTGTCGAGAATATAGTCGGTAGATAGGTATAAGCTATCTGCGACGAATATTTAAGGTTAGGTTAGTTAGGTAGATTAGTAGTTAAAAACCCTAAAAAACCCTTAATCATTCTTTCTGAAGATATCGAATCTATCTATAAGCTAACCTAACCTAACCGCAACTAGCCGTAACGTTAAATATATATATTATATATATAATTAATATATTATATATATATATATACTATTAATATAAATAATATAATAATATATATATATATAAATATATGATTATATAATTATAAATATATACGAATAATATATTATTACTATATATAATATATATATATATAATTATAATATATAATATATATATATTTATATATATATAATAATAATGCTTGCAAATAGAAGCGTAACTCAGTTGACTTTGAACGACCTTGAGCAACTCATGAAAAAGGCAAAGGCCATTCGAAATTCAATATATTATAGATATAATAATAAATATATTATAGTACTATTTACTATTATTAGTATATATATATAATATTATTAGATAATATAATATATACTACTATATATATTATTACTTTACTAATACTACTATATAATATCATATTATTATAATAATAATACTTAAACATTATATAGATATAATATATTATATATATATTACTCATAGTTATATATTATATATTACCTATAATTTATTAATATACTAATAATATATTAAGAAAGAGCCAAGACCTCTTTAGAAAAAAGGGAAAATTACAATCCCAATTGCTCATCTCTTTAATCTTTGTCAATCCGTCAGACAAAATTTGGAGGAAAGAATTTTTTTTTTTTTTTCAGGAGAATTTAAATACAACCGAAACACAAAGCCCACAAACACACAATCACGCACACAATTTCACGTATTCACCTTATCCACAAGTCGCCGCACTTGCCAAGTATAAACCTTGTCTAACCTAACGACCTAACCTTAATGCACCTAATTAAACTAAACCTAGTAATTAAATTGTACATGTCGTTGAATCTGCCGGATACACACACACACAAACATTTTGCTACCTCACTTGCAATTAGTTTATCAGACATGCAATCTTTCTCTGAATATGAAAGTTATGAAGAGATTTTGTATTATTAATCTGATATGTACCTACCCTAATACAGGTAGTAGAAATTATCAATTATATTATAATTATATTTTCTTATTATTATTTTATTTTAGTATTTCATTGTATTAATTTTATCAATATATTATGATATGATATTATTTTATATTCATTATATTATTATTATTATTATTATTTCATTCCTAATTACCTTTTATAATCCCGGTCAATATGTTCTATTATAATTGGATCATGTCACATTCAATTATTATTATTGATGCATTTCAATTATATTATTTATAGCTATTAATGTTCTATATATTATTATTATTATATTATTATGATTATTATTATATTATATATATATATATATACTTACACATTATTATTTCAATAATTATTATTGACAGCTATATTTTCCAACCACTATTATATTAACTTCCTAATCCATTGAACAAATTGTATTAATTGTTACTATCTAACCCGTTTATTTATAATATGGATATCATAACTGTTTACTTTTTGAATGAACATTCTATTATATAAATATTTATTATTTTATATCTTTACTATTATTATATTTTTTTCATTATGAAACTTTATTATAGATTGTTTTTTCTAAAGTTTCTATACACATGATGTTACCTCTCCGTTTTTCCATCTAAAGCAGGACAAGGAGGAAGAGTGTGCGAAAAATAAAATTAGAATGGGAATAAATCACAACGGGTAGAATTGGAACTTTTTCCTCTACACTCCTACTGGAATCCCGACTTAATTTCCCGCTTCGGGAAAAACATTAGGTTGGAAAACTGCCTAATCTGTGACACTGAACCGTTGGTGTCTGCGTTGATCGTCGTCTAAATGACTGGGTTCGTATGAGTGTATTTTCATCGAAAATCACTGAAAGTCTCGGTTTGCTGAAAACTGGAAAAGGATTGGTCTTCTCTTTTAACTTAAGCATTTTATCCTTATATTTTATTTTTTTTTTGAGTTCTTTTTACAAAAAATATTTAGAAGATTTAGAAGTGAGAAGACAACTTTTAGCTCAATATTTATTTTATGATAAATAAACAAATATAAAGCTCTCTTTTGTTATTTACTACGTCATCTCTCTCTTTC
>JABUQX010127454.1:27500-30387 GCA_015478945.1 Trachelipus rathkii | reverse complement strand
ATATATATACATATATATAGAGTGTTAAGAGCAAAGGTGCTATTATTGCTATATATATACATATTATTACATATGCGATATTAGTTAGCAAGATTATATATATATTATAAATATAAATATATATTATATATATAAACATATATATATATATTATATTATTATTATACATATTATATATATATATATATTATATATATATTATTAAGATACATATATATATTATATATTATGAGAGTTAGTGGAAATGCATATGCAAGCATATATATTATATATATATACATATATTATATATATATATAAATTATATATATATACATATATTATATTATTATTATATATATATTATTATTATATTATTATTAAGTTGGCTATTATATTATATATACTTATATTATTACGAAAAACATTATATTATATTACATATATTATATATATTATTATTATTATATACATATGATAGCAGTTGAAGAAGCAGCTAGCATATATAGTATTGGGTTGGCGTTATACATGTATATACATATAGATATACATATACATATACATATTAGCATATATATGTATATATTATTATTATTATTATTACTATATACATATATATATATATATATATATATTATTATTATATATATATAAGATATATATACATATTATTATATATATATATATTATATATATATTATACATATACATATATATATATTATTATATATATATATATATACAAACATATATACATATATATAAGTATATATATTATGTATATTATATATATATGTTATTATTATATATAGATATATATTATTATTACATATTGAGCAGCAGCAGCAGGCAAAGATAGTGAGTATATATGTTGGGAGCAGCATATATATATATATATATATATATATATAAAAAAAAGAAAATAAGATATATATATATATATAAATATATATACTTGTATATATATATATATATATATATATATATATATATTATTATTAAGAATATTAATATATTTTTTTCCCGCTTGAGCGGTGTAGTGGTGCGTACAGCCTCCCTCATTCATGCACCTCCTTATCTCAGTTCCTCACCCAATTCCCTCCACCCCCTCTATCCCCAACATCATACCCTCTTCCTCCCCCATCCCTCCCTCCTCCAACATCTCCTTTATTCCATCCATCCACCTCCTTCTTGGTCTCCCCCTTCCTCTCCTTCCTATCCCCTCCGCCTCCCAAACTCTTCTTACCACTCTTTGCTCCTCCATTCTCACTAAATGCCCATACCATCTTAACATTCCTTTCTCCGCTCTTCTCACCAAACCATTCCTCCCTCCAATCACACCTCTCCCTCACCACACTATTCCTAATCCTCTCCCTTCTGCAAACCCCCCCACAAACCGTTCTCAACCCTTTCATCTCAACACTTCCAACTTTTTCCTAGACCTGGCATTCAACCCCCATGTTTCACACCCATACAACACCCATAACACCGCTGGTACACAAATTTTTCAAACATACTTATCTTAACTTTTTGTGACAGATCCCCCCTTTCCATATTTCTCCCCACTCAAAGCCCCCATTCCTTCACCTATTCTATGTTCTATCTCCTCCTTCATCCTTCCCCCCCCCAAATCTATCCCTAAATATCTAAAAATCTTTATCATTCTTCCAATAATAATCTCCTACTCTAACCCTCTTCTAACTCCCTCCCCTCCTCTCTTTTCTTTCTTCTTCCTCCTCACAAACACTAACACTTTACTCTTACCTGGATTTATTTTTTCACTTCTCAAACTCCCCTCACCAAATACCTCACAGCTCCTTCCGCGTCTTTCGCCACTAGGGGCAGTGCATCATCCGCAAACAGTATCATGTTCACTTCCCTTCTATCATTCCCTTTCATCAATTCACCCCCCTCTCCTCCCTCACCATTCCTCTTACATACACTCTCCATAAACAAATTGAATAGCCACGGCGTCATTACACACCCTGCCTCAATCCACATCGTCCCAACATCTCACCTCCTAACACTCTCACACACATTCTACCATTCCTATAAAAGGCCCTAATACCTTTCCCTAATTTACTCCCCACTCCATTTTCCTCCAACACCCTCCACATTTCACCCCTATTCACTCTATCATATGCTTTCTCTAAATCTATATATATATATATATATATATATATATATATATATATATATATATATATATATATATATATATATATATATATATATATATATATATATTATATATATATATATATATATATATATATATATATAACCAAACTGTCCAAATTAAATGAAATTATTTCTATTTGCCAAATTATTTTTTGTACATATCTAAGACTAATACATGATTCAGTATATTGTACATTGTTATTAAAAGTTAAGGATTAAAAACAAAAAACCTTAGTTTTTGTAGTCCTCCAATTGCGGGAATTGCGGAATTGCGGAATTGCGGGAATTGCGGAATTGCGAATTTCGAATTGCTGGACTTCCTAAATTCCGAATGATTGATTTAGGCATTCCTTCCGCTAACAGCAATTCCGCAACTTTTATCAAATTATCGCAACCGCAATTCAGCAATTTATTTTGGTAGTCCGCAATTGCGGAATTGCGGAATTGCCGACTTAAATTGCGGAACGCCCACCTCTGAAATATATATATATATATATATATAAAGAAGACATAAAACTAGAAACATTTGTTGGTTATGGCAGCAGTTGCTATATATATAAGGTTATATATATATCAAGCATATATATTATATATATATATATATATATATATATATATATATATATATATAGTTATATATATATATATATATATATATATATATATATATAGGGTTTAATTTAAACAGAGGGACACATTTGAACTTAAACTTGATGTTGCTAAGATT
>JABUQX010127454.1:17500-20000 GCA_015478945.1 Trachelipus rathkii | reverse complement strand
AGCCCCTTAAAAAAAAAAATATTAAAATATTTTCTGGAGCATGAAAAAAAGCAGCTTTTGGCAAACTCTTGCGGCTGTCTTTCTATTGGAGTGTTAGCTACACTGGACAACGCAGGGTCCATGCGAGTTTCCGGCGATTTATTCGATTATGTCTTTTTATGCAACTATCCTTTTTTTAAACGAGTAGTGCCTAATATCATATATATATAATATATATATTATATATATATATATATAATAATATTATATATTATAATATATATTATATATATAATATATATATATATATTATATATAATAATATATATAATATATATGACCGGCCTCTAGAAGAGCCACAATCCATATCTCAAAAACTACAAAAACTACAGGAAAAGGAATACAGTGTTGGAATCCTGGTAAATTTTAGGGAGGGAAAATTGAAAAAAAAAAAAAAAAAAAAAAAAATTTTAATTTTTCTTTTTTCCATTTTTAATTATAAATCAGCTACAGGAGGGAAAAGGAATACATTTCTAGAATCCTTGTAAAATTGTAGTTAGGAAAATGCTATAGAAAAAAAAGGAAAAAAAATAAACAAAATTGGCTATTTTTTGGTGGGGGAGCTCGAGCGAAGGAGGACATAGTATACTATATATATACTTATAATATATATATATATGTACTATATATCATATATACTATATATATATATATATATATTATACATACTATAGTAATAATATATTTAATATATAATATCTATATTATATATAGTATATATAATATATATATATACATATATATATAATATATAATATATATAGTATTATATATATATAATATATATATATATACATATAATATATATATATATAATATATATTATATATTTAAGTATATAATATATATATATATATATATAATATATTTATATATATAATATAATATATTATATATATGATATTATTTGTTAAAGTATTACACCGCAATGAGGGGGCTGAGCCGACGGGGAACACAGAGGGGGGGACTTTTCCATACCCCGTAGGGGACTGATGCGGAAGGAACCCCCGCCGACACCCAAATTACCAAAGAGCGGGAGGTTCGGAGCCTCCCCTGAGGGGGAATTAGTTCCTACCCCGTAAGTTCCCCAGGAGGCTGAGAGGAACGCCAGAGCTCCTGCCCATGCGGTGCGGGGTATATACCCTTTGGGTATTCTTTAGTTAAAAAAAATTTTGCTAGACTAAGTCTATTTATTTTAAACAAAAGTTAATGCATAAAAGGTCTCTAAACATAGGCTTTCTTACTCATATTACTATAACTTATTAACAATAATTTTTTTTTAACATTATATTCCTAACTAAAATTTTACCAGGATTTCCAAAAATGTATCCTTTTCGCTGTAGCTATTGTAGTTTTTGAGGGTATGATTGTTTTTTACATTTTCCGCACTAAAATTTTAACAGCATTTCCACCAATGTATTCCTTTTCCCGGTAGCTGTCGTAGTTTTTGAGATATGGATTTGTGGCGCTTCTGAGGACTGAACCATATATATATATATACTACTATATATATATATATATGATATATATATATTATATATATATATAGGTATATATGACTTATAATACTATATATTATATATATTATATATATATATATTAATATATATATATATATATTATTATATAGTATATATATACATAGGTGGGCACCGTTAATGAGAAACAAATATAATCGCGATAACCGATAATCGATAACCGAAACCTTAATTCGAATAAACCGAAATATCCAGATTAACTCGTGATCAAAATAGGGCCGATTAAGCCGATAACCGATCACAACTCGATAAATCCAAATTTTTATTGCTATTTTCATTATTACTAAATAAAATGAAAAAAATCGACTTTTGGTTTTTTAAGGAAAAATGCTTAAAAAATAAATTTATTACATCTTCTTTCACCTATTTTTTATGAATTATAATATAAAATTTTCAGTTTTCTTTACCGACACGTACCCAGTAAAAATATGGAATGTTGCTACTTGCTTTATTATAACTTGTAAAACTTTGGATATTTATTTAATTAAATACAATTTAATTTTTTTCCTTTGTTCTCAGTGTTTTCCGCTTTTTTATGAATAAGAATTTTATTTTCTAATTTATGCTCTAATGTTAGATTCTATAATGTAAGTAAAAAGCCAAAGATAAAGGTGAAATAAAGAAATAACAAGTGAAATCAAAAGGAATTAGTAATTACAATTTATCAATATAAAAATATTAATACAGGTTCTGGGCTTCTGCAGGGCTTTTGTCATGTTCCCCTTCACATAAACATAGCATGTTAAAGTTTTCGAACCTGACAGCAGAATTCCTCTTTGCTCTGTAGAATATCCTTGCCAAGGAAAACAATCTCTCCAGCGCAGCGCTAGATGGCATCTGCAGTATTGTTTACCTATAAAAAAGATGAATGTGGCACCCTTTCTCATTGTTAAAAGCTAACGGCATATGACAAACACTGTGTG
>JABUQX010127454.1:0-12500 GCA_015478945.1 Trachelipus rathkii | reverse complement strand
CGTATATAACCTATCATACCCCATAACATATAATATTAATATATAGTTCAGAGTTAACCACTTGATGATGAATCCCAGCAAGGCACCGGGCGGCGCATGCCCTGTACTTCAATGTGAAAGCTAACAGTTGACAGCATCTGGTGAGTGATAATTTTCAGCGACGAGGCTCCCCGACGCGGGCTATCTTTTGGCTGTACATTTTTCCTTGCTTACGTGGGATTTACCCTGGGGGGTTGCGCCCCCCGGGAACCTATATTTCTATTGATTTTTCCTATGGACGTGCTTGAAAGCAAGCGATGTTGCGCATAAATGGGTGAACATACTTGTGTGTACATGCAGATGTCTGTTTTTTGCGCTGCATAATGCACCTTATGGGTTGCTCCGCTTCTACGCCCTACTAACTCCCTATGTGGTGTGCGGACGGCGTTTAGCCGCAACACTATTAGGTATATTTTACTCGTATCTATGAAGCCCTACTTTCCATGAAGGCTAGATTTGGTGCGCTCCCTAACCCTCCGCCTATCGTTCGCGCGTTACAGATTGGAACATCTTTGTTGAAGTCTCATTAAGTTACCATCACGTCTCGCTGTCGTGAGATCAATAACTTTCCTACCGTGGGCTGACGCGCGTACGTCACTACTATGGACGGTCATTTTAAAAAAATTTACTCCCGAACTCGATTACGATTTCAAGAGTCTCAGCCGCATCTTGATATAACTGGATACCTCACTGGAACCCGGCGTTATTCTTGAACCTTTATGTTTTCTTACTCCGTCTGTCGCGTAACCGCAACCACTTATTCGAGACGGTGAGATTAACTATTTTAATAATAATAAAGGGATGGAGAGCGCGGTTGATGTAGTAGAGTCGTGGGGACATATATAAGAATACTAATCTATACTGAATGTATATTATCAGTTATATATATATATATATATTATAGAGTGTATATATATATACTATATATATAGTAAATAGTATACTATATATATATATATATATCTTATTATATATATAAACGTATTATGACTACTGTATGAATAACTAATAATTACTACTATATATATATATATCAATTGACTCATTTCAAGTTTTGTTACCCAACAGCTAAAATCTTAATAACAAGAGAAGGAGAAATAAGCATGAAGAAGAAAGGAAGAAGAAGAGAGAAAGAAGAAGAAAGAGGAGACGAAAGGAGAAAAAGTAAAAGAAGAAAGCCACAAGTAATACATAGGTCTAGTAAATGAATCAGTTTTGTCCGCTGTTATCTTCATAATGCACTCCCCGAAAAACGCGTTATCTTAATCAGTTTTATTTAATTTATTATCTATATCGCACCTACGAACTGTATGATATACTATATATACTCACTATCAGCGTTATTTCCATATATTAAGGGTTTATTATTAGTATAATATATATATATATAATAATAATATGATATTATATTATATATTATATATATATATATTTATATATATATATTATATTATATATATAATATTGCGCGGAAAAAGCATTATTTACATAGGCTAAAGCGATAAGAACGAATTCGGCCAATGGGGGGTTGAGAGGGGGGGAGGACCCCTTCTCCGACGACTCGCGAAAAACGGGCCTTAAAGCCATAGCCTCTGTTAAATCCAAATTATTATTTATTAAAATGCGTATATATACTCATATATATATATACTATATATATACTAGATATATATTATATATATAATATTAAGGATTATATATAGTATATAATAATGTATATAAATAGTAATATAATGTATAGTATAATAATTATATATAGAGAATTGCATATATATTATATTAGTCGGAAATTCAAGTCTTTTGGGATAGGTAATGTACAAAACAAGTCTTTCACATCAAGGTATTCATTACAATTACTTAGGAAACTATACATAGTCATTGACTTTGACAACATTTTAACATCAAATATAGTTTATAGCACTTCTTAAAAAACCCTTACTCAACTGCTTCTTTATAAAAAAACCTTTAAATGAAATAAATTACTAACTTAAATACCCACTGCATAAATAGTAATATGAGTAGGGAGGGGACCTTGAACATGGAGTTTTGCCGACATTGTTTTTAAATAAGTTGTATCATATTATTATTTTTAATAAATGAGATGATATGAGTATTTACCTCAGAGATATAAATTTAATCTAAAAACAATCGAAATTAGGTAGACAGCTCCATTTTTCTCCCGATAGACTGAAATCCAGTGTCCCTTATTTGTAATAGCCCTATGTGATGTATTGAATATGAATCCTGAATCCTTTGCCAATTTCACAGACCCCAACTCATTAATGGCGAAGACTCCTATAAAATCGCGGCTCGTTTTAAATACCGTTTTATTCTTCTTCATTGTCATCTGTAATGAATTCAAACAAGCACATTCCGACTCTAATCTATTTCTCGATTTGAGGCTGGAGTACTGCGTCACAGTATTGTAAACCATACATGTCAGGTGACATAGGCAGAGGACAGCGACTGTTGGGTTGGAAATATGTAACTCCGCGCGGGAAAAGATAAAAGATACGGAGACTTATTTCATAATGTTTCCTTCTTAAACACGTTTAAAGTGATAAACGACTGAGTCATTACAAAAGGCTTGTATAAATGGTGTATCGAGCGTTGTAAAGTGGATTCATAAAGGCGATATAAGAGTACTCTATACTAGTTTCTTCGCGTTTTCTTCAAGCTCTATTCCAGTTTCCACTATTGATACACGAGGACGTGTATGCGGTGTAATAGTACAACGTTTAAAAAAGGTCTGTGAGCATGGATGCATTGGGGATCTCAGCATTGTCGTAGTCGAGTCTTCATAAGTCGCTTAGGTGCCCCCTGGTGAAGGAGCGATTAGACTTATTTCACAGTGTGTGCTAACAACTGAGTCCCTCTCAATGATAGTCAATAACGGTGTTTAGATGAACTTTATATTAGAAGGTGATCTTTTTTTAGGTAAGACGTGACCTGAGAGTATGCTTCATTGATTTCTATACTCTATCCCTATTATCACTGTTCTTGGGGGTAGATATGTGTGCCGAATCACAATGTTACGGCGAGGTCTAATATGATCCTGTCGTAATCGCCGTGTATGTAGAATATATTAAAATAAGTGCCACTCTGAGATTCGTAGACTCTTTGTGATGAGATGTTAGGATATCTTTACGAGCTGTCTAGTGTTCAAAGACGAGTATGTGATTTTCAATTCCAGTAGAATGTACATTCGGCGGCAAATAGATTTCACTTGTCCTGAAATAGAGATAATGCCTCAACCAATTTGGGAGAAATTAGGGGTCCTGGCAATTACAGCCGTGCTAGCCGGTTTGCTTTTTATTTTAAGCCGTTAAATTTAGATACGTCATTTGAACTGGTTAAATCTTGAAATTTCTTGGTCATCTCAATTACAGGCACAACGTTACGGAAGAGAATAAGTCTTCTCTTGAGTGGTAGAAAAGATAAATCACCATTGCAAGAACAGACACATAAGTAAATTCATAAAGTGTCCTATTTGTTTGTTTTTAGTCTGCTTGTATCTATATCGGTGGGTTAACATGCACTTGGGACTATAAAAAACCACAGGATTGGAGGATTGAGATTGTTTGGCATCGTCTGAATAATTTTTAGTAAAGTTTCTATATAACTTCTATAAGGATTAATTTCGCTGCTGACGCCTCCCCAGTGAAGTTCGTTGAGGTAGACTTCACATCTGGTTTAAAACACAGGTATACAAGAAAATTTGACTCCGTGCATACCACTATGTGGTCGTCGCCCCGAAGGAGATCTGTACCATCAGGTTTTGTCAATTTTGTTTTTAAATATAAAAATACATTTGAAGGGTCCATATACTGGTCCGATGTGCCTGGAATATTTGAACTCGAGAGGGACATCGTTGTTGGTAATCGAGGTATGGGGTTAATACTGATGAAGTTGGTCTCCACTTACACTAAGTCTGGGTGGGGTTCATCGCAGAAGGAGGTTTCTTAACTCGCTCTTACAGCAGGTCTGGGCTAGAAGGGCATTGAAGGGCAGTGCATCTCGCCTGTAAGAAACTCTAACCCTATAATGATCAGTGTAGGAATAAAACTTGCGCGTCGTTACTATCTCAGTACTTTAGTCATACATCCCCGTTAGTAATTAAAATTTAGCCTAAAAACACCATCTAAATGCATTTTGGTGCCTCTTTATCTATTTAGTTGGTGTCTTTTTGGCTTTAAACTTTTCTTGAAGCGCTGTAAATTTTTCTATGAGTCCTCTTTGCCTTCTTGACCCGTCATCTTACGCCTAATTTTTCGTTTAACATCATCTAGATCCTGAAAACAATTGAATGCTCATTCAGAAACATCAGCAATCCACCTTTTTATGAGGAGAAAACGGTACGTGCTGTATATTCTACACGGTCTACGAGCCTAATAATCCTCTAGATATAAGTAATGCAATTTAACCTGTTATTCACTTGTATAGCTCTTTTAGCGACGTGTTAATATTCAACCTTCTCCTCTATTCATATAATCTAAGACAGTCGACAAAAAATGCGGGCTCTCCATTGAATTTTGCAAAAAAACATCCACGCCCTAAAGCGCGATATCCGCGCTGTTTTTTCCATTCCTATAAACACTCTTATCACGCGTTTCATTATTACAGGAACTTCTGTTTTATACTATTTTTGCACTGTGGGAGTAAGTTGATGAATGAAAAAATATAACCTAAGCGAACGGTTACTTACATGCAGATCCGACACAACTCCTTACTATTTCTTTTAAGTTTTTTCAATTATCGGCATTAAGGAAAGATTTCGCAAACTCTGAGTTTAATTTAAATAGTTCCATCATATTGTAGTTAATACGGCTGAGCTTCGTTTCTAATGTTTGACACTTACAGACAGTTCCCGTCGAGTGAATGGATACTGCTTCCCTTCACATCACTTTATATGCATTACGCACAGAGCCAAAATGCGAGGCGACTCAGAGTAAAGTAATGTTATCCATTTGGGTAAAGTTATAACTATTCTCATTTTTTAGGGAAATGAACACCTCAATAAAGGGGGCTTGGTAGTGTTCTACATATTGATGTCAACTATATCGGTCCTGTAATGTATACCATCTTCCTGATCTCGTGTAACATCTCTGAAGGGGTATACATACAAAATCGACGTGAGAAGGCAGTTCATAGCTATTAATTTGTACCATGATCTATCACCTCGTCGCGCTCGTGTGTACATATTCTAAACCAATCCGATCGCCTAATGATAAACATTGAGGGGTCTTTCAAGTTAAAATCCAATGTGGACCTTAGTGACACAAACACCCTGTCTTCTTCTAAACATATATTAGAGATGAATATTTAAATTCCTTAAATAATTAAATAATTGAAATATTTATATTAGAGATGAATATTAAATCTTTACATTTATCTTACTTTGTAGCAACTTGTTGTAGTTAAATTAACTATAAATATCAGGAACTGTTCTGTAGTATCCCCGTTTTATCACAAATTTCTCATTAGAAATATTTCTATTATCTCTTCAGCTTAGTTGGTTTTTAATTCACACTGATGCTCTGTTATTTTTGATGTTAGTTTTTACATTACTCTCAATCCAGTCTCTATATCCTATGTTCATTATATCCTGTGATACTTGTCTGCGTGGTGAGATCTCTTGCATATTACGAAGAGAATCTGTAATAAAATCATCGGTTCATTTCTCAATAAACCTACTTCATAACATTCCTTCTTATACAACCTGGATAAAATAGGATTCATTAATTATGTAGTGAAATCCGATAGTTTATTTACAGGATGTAGTATCCAGCGACGCCGGAAGGATGGTAGAACTAGTTACTAATATAATGATCTACTCACTTATATCCCCATTGATTACTGTAAACATAACTGTAATTAAATGTTTCTCGAATGTGTCACTAGCTTTTTATATGAATTAAACTTATCAGGGTACCCCACCCATTTGACCATGATGACTGCCTTATTATTCCTACCTCGACCCTTTGCATCCTAATATTTTTTTTCTAATTTATATACATTACATCTCAGCGATCGAATCGTATTTTCTGTATTTCTTGTTTATAAAAACCTCCTTTATTGGTTCCCCATTCTAAGTCTTTTGAGAATAGTATTAATTTAAGTCCTTTCGATTTAGAAATTCCCTAGTATTTACTATTTGCTACTTTAAAAACTCTACTTGGACCATCCAGCTTCATAACCTTTCTCTGGAACGGTCATCAGACTCTAACACCCTTACATAATCATTCACATTAATTCCCGATTTATCTTTAATTTTACATACATTTCTTGGTTTTCGCTGAGTATACGCAAGGTTTCTCATCTGTTAACATGTTTCTAAAAGGGAGTTTGAATCTTTATAGTTCTCATGGGAGAAGGATAATGTTATAAGAAATAAGCTAAGACTCCTCCATGAATGAGTCAACTATATTTAATAAGTATATTTCATTTTAGTAAAGTATTCAATGCATTGCGTTCTTTTTGATGTGCGTTACGCCTGCTACTCTTTCACAATAGCCGCTTATTACGTGAGAATATTGTTCATAATAACCTATATTCTTATTCGCATAATAATTTCTTGAAAACTCTCTTCCCAAGAAATTCGCTTCCTCTATCTGTGCACACCAAATTAGGATATCTATTATCGTCCCTTATAATTTCACGAAAACGGCTTCCGCCACCGCTGGATCTCTTTCTTTTAATGCCTTTCAACCATAAAGTATCTAGAGTAAACAATCGATAGGTGAATAAGTATGTATATGATCCATCGTTAAAAAGAGCTGTAATTTATAGTTCATTTCAGTTAAATCTAGACTGCCAAACATTATCGAGCGTAGCGCGCGGCTATGGTCTCTCTCTCCGGTGAGAAATTTTCTTGTACGACTGGTTATATGTAGATGATGAACGCTACTCTTCACACTCTAAGTGTTACTTTCTCAAGTTCTTTTTTATGTCTATACCGTGAAATTCTTTGTAAGCGAATCTATTTTAGAATCCACTCAAAAACTATTTAGTCTTACTTTCACATCAAGTAAAATATTTATCAACCTCAGCGCCTTGGCCTCCATATGAAAATACCTGACAATTTAAGTAAATATTATATATATATATATTAATATATATATAATATATATATATATATATATATTATATATATATATATTATATATATAATATATTAATATATATATATTATTAAATATAATATAATTTAATTAATATATACTTATAATATATATATTAATATATATATATATTAATATATAATATATATATATATGATTATATATATATATATATATATAATAAATTAATTAATTATATATTATTAATATAATATATATATATATATATTAATTATATTAATATATAATATATATATATATATAATATATATTATATATATATATAATATATTTATATTAATATATATATATATATATATATATAAATATTATTAATATATTATATATATTATATATAATATTAATAATATATATTAATATATATATAATATATATATATATATATATATATATATATATATATATATATAGTTATATATATATATATTAATTAATATATTATATCAATCTCTAATACACTATTGATTTTCGCACACTCCTTATGTATTTCCACACGCACCAACCCTTATTACTCAATTCCCTTTTCACCATCCGCCTATAACGTGACCACGCTCACACGCCACGACCCTCTCTCTTCCACATCACACAAATTTCCTTCCATCTATCTAACTCACAAATGAAAACAAAAAAATCAACACATACCAAACTGCCTAACCTATTTTTAAGAATCTTTTACAACTACTCTGCCGACATCAACCCGGTCCCCCTCAACAACGGATAGTGGGCCCCGTTTAAACTACTTCTGCTTTAACCTTCCAAGTGGAGAGAGTCGCTGTCAGCCTTCACCTGTATTTTTTTTTTTCGAGTGTAAACATTTCATGTGACATTAAGTAAGTTTCCTCACAGTGATTCAGTTCTATCTCTGTTATAAATTAGTGCACTTGAGTTATTTGATTTATCATATAGGAAATCTTTTATTTGAAAAGGAGTTACCCTCTCTTGCACATATAATTATAAATTACCACTTATCTCATCTTTGATAATTTGTTATATAATTTTAATACTAGCCATGATTGTTTTTTTGAGTTTCTAATTCTGTTAATTTACTTTTGTTTTTTGTAACATTTTAACTGTTGACCCTACAATTTAAAAATGTGGAATGACTATGTCGTAATATTAAAGACGTGCTCTCAATTTTAGTTATATAACGTTGAGGATTTAATTTACATTTATTTAGTTCTTTCTATTTTATATTATTCAATGGTGTAGCGAGTATACACTTGATGATGTGACATATCAGTATATCTCGATTTCCGAACGAACAGGTTAATTACTTGGTTAATAAAGCGATCTCTCCATGTTGTTGTCTAAAGCCCTGGTGTTGCGAGAATGCAATGTAATATATAATGAAAGACTATATATATATAATATAAATTATATATTATATACTATATATATACGATATATAGTGATATATATATAATGATATATAATATAATAACTTTATATATATATTATATATATATATATTTATATATATAATATATAATATAATTATATATATTATCATGAACTAGCATATATATATAATTAGTACTAATTAATATATAATTATATAATACCTATATTACTATCTAAATAATAGGAGCCTAAGGCATATTAACGCACAATTAAATTCCTATATATATATTAATAAATATATTTATTATTTTATATTGATATTATATATATATAAAAGTCACTATATATACATATATATAAGCTATATATATATATATAATATATATATAATATACCTATAGCTATAATAGTAATATTAACTAAATCTATATAACTATATCAATATGTGAAAAACTATATCCTCAACAATTATAATATTATATAATTTATTTATATATATATAGAAATAAATACAATTATTAAAAAATCATATATATAAATAACAACTGTGAGATATATATATAAAGGCCCATAAGCTCATATTATATATACTATATATGAATATCAACTATAAACTATATATATTATATATATATAACTATATATATATATATATACTATATTATAATATATAATATTATATATATATATTATATTAGGCTTATAAAGGTTCAAAGAATTATCTATAAAATGTTATATTTTTATTTAATCACAGACATTTCAACTAAATAAACAGCATATCATTTAACTACTGATATATTATAGAGTTTTATTATATATATATTATATATATATAAATAGATATATCATTTAAAATATAAAAGAGTAATATATATATATATATATAACTATAAATATATATATATATGAAATATATAAATTTAATTGGCGCAGAGATCACGCAGTTATCCATTTAGGTTTAGGTAGTGAAGGTGTCCCAAGATTTATCTATAGTGCTCTAACCTGGATAACTCGCTGAAATGTATCTGAAGCGTAACGATGACCCTGAATAAGTGTTCATATGATATCGGGTCATCATGTTGGATGCTCTCGGAGACAATAATGTTAATCCAAGTTCTTGACGAATCTACGCTGTTATTTCAAGATTAAAACTCGCAGTGGAAAGAACTTCAATAAGTACTGAAGCTCCCTCATTTTTTATTAAGTTAGACCACCCGTTTAACAGAGTCCTTTCTTCCAGTCATCCGTGAAGGAAGTATTTCTCTCTATCAAATCCACTATATTTTACGACCACTCCATATGTGTTAATCAATTTTATCATCAATCTTATCATTTGATGAAGACTATTGATACTCCTAATATATCATTACCAACAAGATAATTGTCTTTATATTCATAAAACTCTAAAAATATAAAGATGCATTTTCTAATTGTCTAATCCTTCTGCTTCTCTCTTCTTGTCTATTCCCCTTAAATCTTCAGTTTCGTCCTCTTAACACGCTATAATCCTCTCTAGAGCTGATACTCTCATATGTTACTGAGCGTTCAGGCATTCTAATAAATCTCTCATGGCCAAATTTCCAAACTACTTCATCTCTGCTCGTGCCTTATAATGCGACAATTGATAAATCATTCAGCGGCTGATTCGACATTATTCTAAACACTCGATGATACACAACGTTAGTATTGTAACTCAGTCCTTAATTCCTAAACGATTCTCATCACCAATCTTTTATCATATAGTGAGCGCTCTCTTGCATATTAAGACACTTGCGTCTTTTCCTCTCTCGTTTTTCATAATGATTATGTCTAAATTCCGAATATATATAACATGTTCCTGTACATTCTTTCTTCGAAATTCCAATTGTTTTTATCCCATATAATTTGCAACTTGCTATATTCTGTTCAGAGATCCAGTTATAAACTTTGAGGAGATGAGGTTTGACCTTTGTTATGACACCAATTTCGTCCTGATAGGTTATTGCTGGGAGCCGGAATGGTCAAAGAAGTGTATACTGGTGTTTGGATGTTAGTTTGAAATACGAACAGATGTTTTCGTGTTGGTTCGGATTATATCCCATGTGAAAGGTATCATTTTTGCTCAACGGGAGTAGTGTTAAATAATAACTTCGTATCTGCTGTCTCGCCCTGCACCTTCATTATTTACTGCAATTTATTATGTATAAATGAGTCTGAACACACAATCACATCTATAGAACACACTCTGTTTCTTGAGAGCTCAATATGGATCTTGAGAAGTGAGACTAAAAGGCCACTGAACAATAACAGACGGAGCTCCCTTTCCGTTGCCCACACAAGTAACTTCTTTTTAGTACGATCGGAAAATTTTTCTCTACGCTCTGAGTGGTGTTCGGATAGCTATTTTTCAATGAAGTTCACCATATGTCCACGAACCACATCACACCCGACACACTTCACACTTCTAGAGGTCTAGTTTAAATGTGAACATTTTCCTTTTTTATAAGATTTAAAAAAGACTTCACATTACACACTGGAATATGAATTTTCTACATCCTCTCCACTGATTAGAGTATGTACGTTTCCAAAGTTTTCGAGAATTTTTTTAAATCTGTTAATATTGATGATTAGTTATGGAGAAGGATTGACTTAACAACTAGTTAGTTACATACTCATATCTGATTAGTAGGAACCGTTTCTATTTCGTGGGGAGAATTTTTGTGCGGAGCAAAACTCTATGTATGGTGAGTTTTAGGATGAATCACACAAATTAAGTAAAATCGTTGCCGGATTGAAGCCTGTTACATCTTCTCTCCTGTTTATATACTTTCACGTAAACACTTCCATCTCTACTCTCATAAAGTCAGTAAGACCTAACATATGATCTGATCATATCTCTCTTTAGGAGTTTACCGAACAGTAGATATCATAGGTATTTGAGAGTTAATGTTTTAAAGATACATTCTCTATTACATGTAATTTATTTCTAGAATTATGTAAATAAAATTAGTTTCTGTGTGTAATCGAAAAAGTAGGACAGATATATATGTAAATGATGTGTAAATATATCAGCCGAAAACTGAGTGATATTATTACAAGTACATATATTCATCTCTCATCAATCATTATTAGCATAAAATCACTATAATACAATAATTATGTCCCGATATATCCTAAATTTGTCTAGTGATTGACGGATCGTATATATTTCTCACTTCCTGGTAATAACTGAATATATATCATCGTCGTAATAGCGAATATTCATATTTAAATAATTATATATTTATTATTTATTATAAAAACATTAATATTTAACAATTCCAATATTACTCCGCTCGAGTGAACTGTTCGAAATAATTACTTCGTCTCTACGATCAATATATTTAACTAATACTCAAAAGGTTTCCCACAGCTCATGTTATAGAGATACCTTGATATATCACATACATAGTATAGCCGGAATACTATGTAGAACATAAATTTATATACACTAACTGAGTGCTCATTTACCCCTCATTCAAATTTGAGTCTTCAACGTATAATATGGATATATAGAATCAAGCAATGATGAGGCTTATATTGGTTATTATAATAATTATAATATATATATATTATATACTTAATATATATATTATTAATTATAATTAATCTATAAGATAGTACATTAATATATATCAAATTAGTTAAACATACTCTCTCATTATATATACGAATAAAGATTCTCTTTTTATACTCTCGATAATAATAAATATACATATATAATAATATATATATGATAATATCTAGTTATATAGATCAACCAGTGTATTCAAAATATATTATATAATATATATGCTCTATATATTATTAATATCTATACGTGGTATACCACAATAATAATTTGGAGTCCCCTACAACGAGGCAATCCTACTTTTAAGGGACTCCGTTTCGTCGAGTCGTACTGGGAAGGAGGCGCGTATGGTCTCTCCTGCATCTTCTCTCTCATTTCTCGTTCCTCCC